>JALRMK010000033.1:105347-243451 GCA_026119845.1 Pezicula carpinea | reverse complement strand
CCTCTGCCTGGTATGGCTGGGATAAGAGGGCCCTCGAGAAGAAGGACGGTGCGTCGCTCGAGGACGTCGAGACCTCTGCCTGGTATGGCTGGGATAAGAGAGCCCTCGAGAAGAAGGACGGTGCGTCGCTCGAGGACGTCGACACCTCTGCCTAGTATAACTGCGTAAAGTAGAGCCTTTCCTCTCAGAAGTGAGACACTTATGAGGCACTGTTGGAGGATATTCAGGCTTTCATTCAATTTGTTCAGGCTCAACAGATATCTACAAATATTGGTCTACTTAGCCGTTCCATGCAACAGAATATCCAACACTGGCTTATCCCAAAATTACCACAAACTACCCACTTAAGTTCCAATGTTTAACTTGCCCTTGCTACATTATTTCCGACTACGGCTCCGGCCTAGGACTATTCAAACCTGTAATGAGGGTCCTAATATATGTACAATGCTGTAAATAATATTTGACACAGGCCATGTGACGATATCACTTGATATAGAACAAGAGAGTGTCCTAGATTATGACGATTTATTTTAACTGGCCTGTGCTGAACAAAGTTTGCTACAGGAGGTGTCCGCTACGCACTTCTATCATTCTGTCCCCAAGGCTTAGTTTCTGATGTTATGGTCACATCAAGCACTCTCGTTGCACACTTGATGCTCTTTCCTCAGAAATAACAGGCTCGCTTAACATAACTTGGGCAGCGCAAGTAGGGACAACAAAGTGACTAGCACTTTACCCCTACACGAGGTGTTCCGGGTTCGTAAAACAGATTCCTCAGCGATGATGTCGTCGACGACTAATCGACAACCTCGGTGCCTGGTTCCGTGGAGAAAGGAGCTAAGTAAACTTCTGAAGTGGAATCGCACCCCGCTGGGATAATTTGTTGCAACTCCAGAGTCTTCACAACAATCTTCACAAAATTTCCGTCAACACAGCATGCCTCTGAGTTATGACTGGACTGGACGCCACAACTGGCCCGAAAGAAATTGACTAGCAAAGAAAGTTGAAAGAACCTAGTTCTTGTCAATATAGTCCTCCTTGTGAGCTTCCACGAACACTGAAGTACTGCGCTTACAATCCTCAAAGGCAACAAGCAGGCTTTATGTGTCATCATCTTCCGTGAGGACGTGTACAGAGATAAGAGATGCTTTCATGCTGCTCTAGAGAAGGGGGCCCAGCATGTGAAGCCAACTGTGCTCAAGGTAACCACCTCCAGCGTGTTTTCCTCTGCTCAATTCCAGCTCAGCATCATCAACAGTTCGCCAACCTGTCGAGCGACATCAAAAACCTATCACGGCTTTAAGCTGATTGTTGGAGTCTTGTGCTAACTGTTCCTAATAGAAAAGTGATCCAGTAGCATACCCCACGCCGAAACAAGCACTGCATAAATGCTGTTCAGTTCTCCTTCCATGCAGGGACATCCATGAGTTCAGAAGGCAATCCAGATGATGACGAGTCTATTGTCATCAGACCAGTCAAACAAAGCCCAGATTGTTTTGGCATGAATGATATATCTATCCAACCTTCGACTTTCCGCCGTTGTGGGAGTCCACGCTTGCTAGGCTGCCTGTATTCCAGCAAACATAGCAACAAAGCTTAGCGAGTTACTTTTCTTACTTTATCCCAGGATAAAGAAGTGAGTGTTGACTACCACACACATTATGAAAGCTCCACTGACAAGATGGAACAGCTTACAGGACTCAAGAACCATGACCCTCTATCTCTCATGCATCACGCTGCGTTAACAAAAGGAGCAAAGAAAGTCAGAATCAAATATAGCTTGAGCATAGTTGGAGCTCCAAATCTCAAGCTCCTGCACGACATCAACCATCTTCACACAGATCTGCATTTCCCACACCACACGCTTATAATATGAACCAAGACAGGATTTAAAATCTGGGACACTGATAGAACAAACAAATACTACCTGCTCTGGAAATTTCGACGCTGGTTGTGCTGACCAGAACAGGTAAGATATCATGTTTTGCACCACAGGTAAAGAGATCACTCAACACGAAGCAGTTACATCTCAAACTAGTTTCAGGAGACAAGAACAAAATTGGCTCTGAATGAACTAGCCAGAAAGACATGCGTTTTGCACCTTACTGGCTGGAATCCTTAGACTAAGGATTCTCAATCACTGGATTGGTTCAAGTAATTCAAGGATCCAGACCTTGATGACATTGTGAGTTATAGAAAGCATTCCAGTGATTGGAAAAGGTTAACATCCCTTTTAGGACCTGCAGAGGACTACCTCCAGATTTAACTACCTGAATCATTGAATTAGCTTGAGTAGCTGAAAATTATTTGAAGTATACTTGTGCTTTGAAGCACTGTCAGAGATGGGTCTACATGTATGGCAATATATGACTGCACCAAAGTTAGAAGTGAATAACGAAAGTCCATCTTCGGCAACTTCAAGGGCGAGACCGTCAGGCAAAGGGTAAACCATTCACCGAGCCAGCGCAGAATTTTCTTGAAGCCTTAGCTAGAGATCGCAAACCACCACCCCTGCAGTCACTACATAAAAGAATTTGCGAAAGTTCTTCGTTCAATTTCGAGAACAACACCTTTGCAGCAACCATAATACACCATTGAGAGCTTGAGTAGATCGAGCTCTTGCAGTTGCTCAAAAGGACCATGGAAAATCCACCCCAAATCCGCGATTATTCGGGGCCTAACAAGATCAATGGCGCCGACTGGGGTTTGATGGTTCCTGGCCGACCTTTCACGCCAGATCCTGTCAAGGTCAATGCTGACGATCCTAACAAAGGCTTGGTTGTATGTGATCAAAGAGCCTCCACTTACTTGGGCTTCGGACGGCCTGGACTGACTTGGAACAGATGAGCTATGTACGAGTCGCTACTCCCGGAACTACTGCCGCGACAGCACAGAAGGCAGTGACTTTCTTTGGAGGTACGATGTTGGTGTTTGGCCCAGAGGTAAATTCAATCCAATCGAAATTTCCTCATCTTACCCATGCTTGTATTGACAAGGAGACAGGATTTTGTCCACGACCATCAGGTGACTGATCCATTCCACGAACAAGTACTCCTCATCGACAACGCAGTCCGCGACATCAAGCTTGCAAGGGCAGGTCATGAAGATGCCAACGACGCCTTTGCAAACTTTCGGGATAGTAACACTCTCCGAGGCAGTGGCACTTTAATCCCCAGCCGCAAGGTTTACATTTACTCGACTCGCTCGTACTACGCAACAGACAAGCATAATGAAGTACCAATTCCGGAACGGATCGAGCAGTACGATGCAAACTTGCAATTGATGCACCTGTCAGCAGGAGGAATTGCGGCTTCGGGCCAGCCAAAACGACCACAGACGGGCAATCCAAACCACGGCAACCGTGGCAACCACAACTTCAATCACGGTGGTCAGTATGCAGGACGTGGTGGAAAAGGCGGTAACAGACAAGCCTCTCGAAGCCACCGAAACGCAGGTCAAGGTCAGCTTCCGAAGAATGGCAGAGGAAAGATGCTACCAAATGGTCCAAGTGCTATGGCACCGCAAGGATTTGGTCAAGCAGCTGTTTCGCAGGCAAGAAGTGTCTCTGACCTGCAATTGCACAGCTTGTATCCAACACCCTGTTATCAGAACAACCTGGCAATGCCTGTGATGGCTGGTGTGGTCTCAAGTGGATCTTCTGCTAGCCTCCGAGAGGAGTTCGACGATGTCTACTCTCAGGATCACCAGTTTCCAACCGGCTTCGACTCGCTCCGCGGTACCTCCCGTAACGCAGCGGGCGAAATGGGACCAACGATGATGGCACCAGCAGCAAACCCAAATGGTTTTCATCATTCCGTCTTTGTGAGCGACTGCGCACCATCGATACAGACAGTAGCTACGTCTAGATTGCCAAGAAACCAGCCGCTGCAGAGTGAGCAGACCACCCAAACCCCGTTTTTCTGGGCGAACGAGTACGAGCACACATCCTTGCAGACAATGCAAACTCCGTTCTTCTACGTCAACGAATACGAGAAGCCACTGCGACAACCTGTCCCAACCCCCACGTTCTATGTAGACGAGGGAGACTCCAAGGGAGCCGTGGACCAGCCAGTTCCAACTCCTCTCTTCCGGATTGACGAAGCAAAAGATCTTCCTAGTTCTCCAGTCTTCATGAGATCAAACACTGGCTATATGCAGGGCCCACCTCAAATTCATTTCCCGACAGGAAGTTCTAGTAGCAGTGAGCTTGAGCTCGAGCTTGAGCGCGGAAGAAGTGGCTATTCAAGAGATATGGGCAATGGCAATGATGTTGGTGAAACTTTCGGCACTTATGTCGGATACAGAGTCTTCGGCGAGGAGCCCGGACAGATCTCAAGAGACCCCACCCCTCATGGGCCCGGCCGTCGTCTCTATGACCAGGCACCAGAGACTCGCATGTCATCTCCCGGGGCTGGCGGCTTTCAGGCTCCCCAAACTCCTCCCAACAAGTCAATTCGTCGCAGTGGTTCTTGGGCACCATGAACGCTGCTGTTTTTGACTACATTGAGTTTTGATGCCATTGGGTTTATGTGAGCATGGATTCTTGGGCGCTAGATTCTTATATCGTTGGTTGCAGTTACTGGGATTGAGTCAGAGATTGTAAACGTGATTGATTGATGGGTAGATGAGACGAAATGGGGTTTGTGAACGTGGAGACTAATTGATAGATAGTGCATCAAGAGAGAATAGAATGCATTAGCATTGAATTTACGGAGACCTCACCCTGACTTTCAATTAACGAGACAGTTTGTGCAATACAAACAGCAATCCAGCCAACTAGTTCATCGATAGTAAGAGGAGCATCCGATTATTCGAGTAGCTTCAGAAAAGCCTCTAAGTCGCCGGAAGTCAACAGTGATTGAGGACCTTGGTTTCAGCGCATTCTACCCCTGTTCAGCTCTTCAGACTCTCCTAGGTCGAAGTCTGGTAGTAGTAACTCAAACTTGCTCAAGCTAACTGACTGGTTTACAGGACCGGTTTTTATTCTTCTTGTAGATGGCTCACATGTGCAAGTAGACCTGTGTTGGGTATAAATTGGGGAAGCCGTCAATCATGGACTCAGCTTGAGCGACCAGAAGTCACCGACAACCTCACCCTCAAGAGGATAACTGTTTGTTGTTGGTGGCCGTCACCGGTGAGTGTTGTGGATGAAGTGAGGTTATATTTGAAATTGGACCCCTGCAGCTTTGCCGGCGCTACTGTACTGTACTGCCACATGTGGCGTATGTTGTTTCTGAAGACCAACCCAACCATCAACACAACGATTGAAGAGAAAATGCGCTTCAAGACTTCTGTACGAAATATCCAGACCTTCAACAGTAAGTCAACCTGATATGCCAAGGGCTCTGCTGACAAGTGTATCAAGAGCTCACTGCCTCACTATCGTCACTGGGGAAGGTAGCATGGGTTCGACTAGACGATGACCAAGTGCGCTTTACCATAATACCGGAGTCTGGGACCCAGGTATGGGCGTATGCATTTTTGACTCCCTTCCATATGCGGGTTCATACTGAGAAATACATAGTTCCTTGTCAATTGACTCTATCTTCGAAGACTACACCATTCAATCTGCAGCCCCAAATAACACCATCAACCTCGAACTCCCCCTCCCACCCCTCCATCGCGCTCTAAAATCTGCATTTAGCGCGTCATCCGCCTCGATCCGACTTACAAAGAAAGATGGAGTACCAGTTTTATCTTTGACGATCATTACGAACACAATTAGTAGTGGTAACAGCGCGAATGGATTCTTAAATGGTGCGAACGGTGTGAACGATGATCCATTTGGTGACAATGCGTTCCACGAGGAGAGTCTGGATGGTGGGGGGCGGGATAGAGAGGCTGTTGTGACGCAGGATATACCGGTGCGGGTCCTGACTGCAGACAGCGTGGAAGGAATTCACGAACCGCGAGTTCGAGAGCCTGATGCCCATGTCGTCCTGCCGAACCTCGTACAATTGAAAGCTATTTCGGACCGGTTTACCAAACTGGCTGTAGCCACAGGCAGTGGAGGAGTAAAGAGTGCTGCAGCAGCTCCAAAATTGGAATTGAAGGCTAATATGCATGGGAGTTTAAAGTTGAGCATTTCAACAGATGCGTTGAATATCGAGAGTGTGTGGACCGATTTGACGAATCCGGAGTTGGATGCCCAGCAGATTGCAGGCGGTGTCGCGAATCATCCAAGTACAATGTTGAGAGCTCAGGGTCCGGATGCGTGGGCCACTGTGAGGATTGATGGAAGGGATTGGGGCAAGGTTCTAAGTGTTGGGAGGCTTGGTGGGCGTGTAATCGCATGTATGTCTGTTGCACCGGATCTCAGACATGTCGAACTGATTAGTTTAGGCTTTGTCGACGAGCACGCTCTCATACTTTACGTATATCTCGCAAATCAAGACGACGGAGGCGAACAATCTGTCCTCACTGTAGGTTTTTCAATACGTGTTTGCTCTTCTGTACACTAATACTCGACAGTATTATATTTCCTCGTTCAGCGTATGATTAACAAACTGGAAAGGTTAATGGGCGGGCGTTTGGCTAGATACCCGGGCGTAATTGGCTTGAAAATTGAGAGTTGCATAGCCGCTCCAAAATGGATACAAATACCTTTGGTAGAGTTTTTAAAATGCAATTTTCGCTTTCTATTTAAAATATTCATGAGGTTATGAAGAACGCTAACACGGTATAGAAAATGAATGAGAAAGTGTACCTGTCGGCGTTTCTGCGAGTGACAATTACTAGTCTCTGAACGTAGCATACCACGGATGGATAATCACACAACGATCGTCTGCACAACCATCTTCCATCTCCCTCTGAATCACGCTTTTTAAGGATCAAGTTGAAAATCATTAATGGTTTCGAACAAGGAGAAACCCGTCAACATAAGCCCTCCGCCCGACAGGTTGGCGAAGTGTCCACGTGATGAAACCACCGGCAAAAGGGAGCGCACAGCTCTCGCGCATCATCAATTCAGCCTATTTTGGTTTGCATATGCGATCTTTTTTAAGCCAACATGTCCATATACGGAAAGATCAGTAAATCCCACCCTCGGCCTTCGGATAGCTCCTCCGGTCTTGAGTCCTGCCGGCATATATATCAACGGGTAAGTCAGCGTATTTACTTTGCAATTGAGGTGATTGTTTCTTACTGCCATTTTCAATTCACAATGGTGACCACAAAGAGACCATTAGTCTTGGGCTACAGTGACGTTCACCCATTCTCCAAAGTGAATATCACGGACCGTGCTTCGGTACAAGAGCTCCTTAAAACTCTCCTTGATCCTCTTGAGCCACATTTTTCTCCTCTCAAGGCACGTGTTAGAGTTCCTGGTGGCACGGCTGTTCGATTTGACAACACAGCTGCGGAAATCGAGGGAATATGTCGGCCTATGTGGGCTCTTAGTAGTTTACTCGCTGGTGGAGGTCAGTATGATGGTACCAAGTGGTGGATTGATGGCCTTAAAGCTGGCACGGATCCAGAGAGTCCGGAGTATTGGGGCAACCCAAGAGACAACGATCAGAGGATGGTGGAAATGTGCCCATTAGGGTTTACGCTGGCCGTCGCTCCTGTATTCTGGGAGTCTTTATCGGAGAAGGAGAAGTCGAATGTTGAGGCTTGGTTGGGCAATTCCATCAACTCCAAAAAGTACGTCATGACCTGCCAAAGTCTATGAATCAATCGTGATGAAAGCTGACTTTTAACAGTATGCCCAACACGAACTGGCTCTGGTTCAGAGTGTTTGCTAATCTCGGTTTGAAGAAGAACGGTGGTAAGTACTCGCAGGAGAAGATTGAACAGGATATTGTACACCTGAATTCTTTTTTTCGAGGAGAGGGCTGGTCAAATGATGGTCCAGAGCACATTTGGCAGCAGGATTATTACAGCGGAAGTTTCGCGATTCAGTTTCTTCAGCTTCTTTATGCCAAGCTGGCTGGTGAAGATGACCCTGCAAAAGCTGCGGAGTTTAAGAAAAGAGCGCAGGATTATGCTCTTGATTTCGTGCATTACTTTGACGAAGAAGGTGGGCTTCTCTTATCTTCTTTGAAGGGCCTCGCAACTAACAGACTTAGGTCGTGCCACACCCTTTGGCCGAAGTGTGGGCTACCGCTTTGCTATGGCAGGATTCTGGGGCGCACTAGCGTATGCTGATGTGGAATTACCGGCGCCCTTGACATGGGGGGTTGTTAAAGGATTGTTGATGAGGAATCTGAGATACTGGCAGACTCAAGAACAGATCTGGAGCTCAACCGGCACTCTCACTGTGGGGTACTGTTTCCCAAACATGTATGTAAGTAATTGCATCACATCTATTTCTGGGTTCCATAAACTGATGCCCTACCACAGATGGCTGAGAACTACAACTCTCCCCAAAGCCCAATGTGGGCTTGCTTGGCATTCATCTGCTTGGCTGTGCCCGAAAACCATCCTTTCTGGGCATCAAAAGAAGAGCCTTATCCGACAGACCTGTTGGAGAAGGTGAGGGCTCTGAAACACCCAGGCCATATTGTCAGTTATCTCGGCGGCCACCGAATGATCCTTTCATCAGGTCAGGCTTGCAGCTACCCGATGAAAGGAACACATGCAAAATATGGGTCGTTTGCCTACAGCAGTGCCTATGGCTACTCAGTGCCAACTGGATGCTTCACCCTCGAGCAATTTGCTTTAGCATCTCAACTAGGATTATCAGATGATGGAGGCGAATTTTGGAAGACACGTCGGCTCTGCGACGAAGCAGGCATTGAGACACATGAAGATAAACCTGTTCTCAAATCTATTTGGAACCCATTTCCAGATGTCAAGATTAAGACTTACCTACTCCCTCCGGTCGACGACACGCCAAACTGGCATTTGAGAATCCACAAAATCGAAGCTGGTCGCGATGTCATAACGGCAGATGGAGCCTTCGCAATTTGCAACGAACGAAAACCCGATGGCAGACACCTGGATCTCTACGACTCAAAGAAATGCGAAGGTACATTACCCAAGATCATTGGAAACTACGACCTTAATACTCCAGAAGGTAGCTCCCCGGGAGTAACTGGGGCATTTGCGGTGTCCAAAGGAGCTGTTGGTATTGTCGACCTGTCGCCTGTTGCAAATTCAGGAGGGCTTCGTACAGCAATGATTGTCAATGCAGATCCGAATTCGAATTTGGTGGAGAGCAGGACGGTCATTCCTACGTTGCAGCATACGATGAAGAAGGGTGAAGTAATTTGGTATGTTACGGGTATTTACGCAAAGCCTGAAAAGACTGGCATGTCACCAGAGAGCTATCTTGATGGGTGGGAAAAGAAGCCCAGCATTCCGAAATGGGTTATGGCAGAGATTGAGGCGTAAAGGGGTATATATGTCTCTTGCGCTCTCCGCCGCTAGTGGGTCCTATTTTACCCTTTTAGTTGTAATGCACGATCTCTACAGACTTTACGTTCCTCCTATCTCAGTATTAATATGGCGGATAGTGTATGGGATATATTTATCTCAAGTATTCGTCTCGTGCTTGATAGTCGTCTGCTGTCAGCTAAAGCAAATCATTTCCTCTACTTCGTACGAAAGTACAGTAACTAAATTCCACGGTCAGGGCAAGACATTCAAGTGGAGTCACTTTCTTCTATTCCGCCCCTCCCCTGGTTTAAGCCATAGGTATTCCATTTGCCGCTGCACAGGTGAACAAAGTATGGTTAACCCTGACAACCACCGTGCAACATGATTCGCTTAGCGACCAACGCTCCAGTTCTGGCTAAATGACCTCGGTGCTACCCCAGCCTATGCCAATACGCGGGGTCAAGCCAATATCAAAACCCCAGAAGTATATCGCAGGGTTCTTAACAGTCTTCCCGAGATGGATATTATTCGCCCGTCTTGGTCAAGCTCGGGGCTGATTCAACTGATCGCGTCGATAGGTGAATAGTAAATGAGGCACATTGTGGTTTCTGGTTGCCAGGTTTAACATTTAACCGGCGAATAATGGGGTATTATTGATATGTAGGTTTTTGCGGGCATATGTGCGATTCTTGGATCATATGTTCGTCGGTGTGTAGTCTTGGCGGTTTAGGATATTTTCGTATCTTACTTCTGTTGAGCTTCTTCACCTTGTGCTCCTGCGCTTCTTGACTACATCTCTCCTCAGTCTAGAAAGAGTCTACTGTGATCTTCTAATATATTATACCCGCCTGAAATAGCATAATCTCGAAGAGCAAATATGGGTGCTGGCGCGCGATTTCTACAGTAAGCAGTTGTGTCGGCTCAGGACACAGAATGAAAGAAAGGAGACTGATGGCTTTGCAGATGGGTGGTCAAAAATGAAGCGATGAAGAAGTATGTTCCTCGCTGCATTAAACAGAATAACAAAGACGCTAATTTCAGCTAGTGATCCGTAAGCAAACTCTGCCATAACGGGCTGGACGAACCACTCAATTGACACGTGGATGAAGTCCTGAGATATACGGATGGAGAGTCTTCATGCTAGCATGTTCCGGTCAGTATTTTGACGCCTTCATAGTTCCAGGGGGGAAAACGCTGAACTGTACACAGCTTGTTTCGGCGGCATGCTCTTTGGTTGGGGTTAGTACAAATCATCTAAATGGTCAATTCTGGAACTAAATTGGACAGATATTGGGTCGATCGGTGGCATCATTGTTATGCCAGCCTTCAAGGAGTAAAAAGCACCAGCAATACCTGCTTGTAACTGTAAAACACTAACTTTTATAGCGAATACGGCATCTCCAATCTTGGTAAAACTGCAGCTGCAGCCCTGACAGCAAATAGTAAGTTCCCGATAAAACCTCCAGTACTTGCAACAACTGACATCCCCATTGTCGTCAGCACTTTACAAGCAGGATGTTTCTTCGGTTCTCTTGCAGCAGTATGCCTTTCCCACATTCATCAAGATGACAGGTCTGACATGTGAAAAGTACTGGGTTGCAGATAGGTTTGGAAGGAAGCCTGCACTGCTGAGTTCAGCGGGTGTTACCGTCCTTGGTGTAATACTCCAAGCTTCCTCTTCGGGGCATATTTCTGCTCTTTATGTTGGCAGACTAGTAGCTGGTTTTGGGTGAGTTGAGCCCTTCATGGCTACTGCTGGATTTATTAATGGTGGCTGATATCTTTGAAGTGTCGGTGCTGCGAGTATGCTTACTCCACTTTATGTTTCCGAGAATGCTCCAAGAGGTACATTTTCCATATCAAGAGTCGTTGGATCTATTGCTTACGAGGTTTTAGCTATTCGTGGTGGATTGACTGGCCTTTATCAACTCTTTATTGCAGCAGGTGAGTTATCTCGGTGCTTTACGCTCTTCGTAAACAATTCTTGAAGATGTACTGATACTTACTGCAAAGGAACAATGCTTAGTTTTTGGGTAAACTACGTAAGTCTAGGCCGGCGAAATAAACCTCAAAATTTACCCTCCAGTAGACCTTGTACTAATCTTTGATACAGGGAACATTGGCAAACCTCTCTGGCAATTCGGTCTGGCTTGTTCCTCTGGCTCTGCAAATGCTTCCCGCGCTGTAAGTAGAAAGCCCCATTAAGAAACGTACCTGTCACTAATCACGAATGCAGCTTCTTGTTCTTCGGTATCTGCATGTGTAATGAGTCCCCACGATGGCTAGCAAGACAAGATCACTGGGAGAAAGCATCAAGAGTGCTCTCAAAACTCTGCAATCTATCTCCAGACCATCCATACGTCCGGATGGAACTTGACGAGATGAGGACCCAGCTCGAGAACGAAGCAGTTCTGATCAACGGCGCTTCATTCAAAGATCTCATGCGCGAGATGTGGACCATCAAAGGAAACAGAAACCGAGCTCTCATCTCAATCGGCCTCATGGTCTGCCAACAAATGACCGGCACAAACGCCATCAACTACTACGCACCTCTTATATTTAGTGATCTCGGGATCAAGGGCCCTCAAAACGGACTCTTCGCAACTGGAATTTATGGCATTGTCAAGATGGTGACCTGTGCTGCATTCCTTCTCTTCGCTGCAGACTCACTGGGTAGAAGGAAATCACTCCTCTGGACATCTATCGCGCAAGGCCTCGCTATGTTCGTAATTGGATTCTACGTTCGCTTCGATCCACCCGTTGATGGTGCAACGATCCCACCTGTCGGCTATTTTGCCCTAACGTGCATCTTTCTCTTTGCAGCCTTCTTTCAATTCGGCTGGGGTCCTGTCTGCTGGATCATCGTTTCCGAGATCCCAACTGCTCGCCTCCGTGCTCTAAATGTAGCCATTGCTGCGGCAACACAATGGCTGTTCAACTTCGTAGTCGCGCGCGCTGTGCCTTCGATGCTGGTGACGGTCGGAAACCAGGGATACGGTACTTACTTCATCTTCGGTTGTTTCTGCTTCTCGATGTTCGTCTTTGTTTGGTTCCTCATTCCTGAGACTAAGGGGATGAGCCTTGAGCATATGGATGATCTCTTTGGGGTTACCGAATTGGCAAAAACGGCTGCGGATGAGGAGGCTGGCCATGAACATAGGCAGATATCTACGGTGGGTTTGGAGAAGAATGAGGCGATGGGAAGTGCACATCGAGAAGATCCATTGAAATAGCGGCGCGGATGTTGCCTTGGTTTCTTGCAATTGTGGTTGTGAATGAGCTTTGTAATGGTTTGTCCAGAGCTCATGTTTATTGTCGAGGTTTTGCTTTTTGGACTTTTGCATAATTGAGTAATGAACCAATTCTCGCTGCAATTTGACAGTCACTAGTATAACGACTGGGAGTAGCACTAGCGGTACTCACTATAGGCAAGGAAGGTGAAATTTCTGTTATATATAGTAAAGTATGGCCGCTCTCTTAAGTAAGTTATTTTGAGAAACCTAAATATATTTCGTAACCTAGATACATAGTCTCTAGCAATATCAACTAAAGCAAACATAAGAAAAAGTCTATATCTAAGATAGTAGTAGTCCCTCTTAGAGCTTTGCACTCCCCTCTATCTACTCCCGACTAAGAGCAATTAAATCAGGACCTTTTAAGCTACTAGGTTATTCCAAGTAACTTACATATATATTCTTTAGTCATAGACTACCTATCGATTGTACATTTTGCGCTTAGATATGAGACGCTATGAGCGTTAAACACCCGTTCTAATCCCGCAACTCAAGTAGACAACACCAAAACATACGACACTTTGCAAAACGAACGACACCTGACATTGCGCAACACATTTAGCACCACATCGTACGAGTACTTGACAAGTTTCTGACTTCGAAACCCACAAAATAACGTTCAGTGGTAGTGGAAATCATATGTCCAGCATCAACAAAGGCTATATTCCGCCCTCTTCCAATGATTTCGGAAGACAGATGCAAATGTTGGATAAAAGATTTGACGCCTAGATGGTGGTGGGGGTGGCTGCAACGAGTCCTTGTGCTTATCACTAGTTCTCTAGTTCTACTCGTAGAGTAAATGGGTGGGAGAGGTGTGCGAATATAATCCAGCTAAATAAATGTTTTGTTCAACCGCGTCAGCACGTCAACATGTCCAACATGCCTCACAACACTGTCACAACATCTCTTTCCTTGTTCTTCTCCTACATACCTATACAAATAATCCTGGACCATACGCCATTAACAGCACCGGATGGCGGACACGCATCAGAACCTTGGTGACGAGGCCGCACCACAGACCTCCCCTGCATCCACGACCACTAGCATTGGCCCAAAGCCATTAAGTTGTAAAAGATGCAGGTTACGCAAGGTCAAGTGCGATAAAGGTCATCCTTGTGCACCATGTCAGCGTTTGGGCATGGAGTGTGCTTATCCAGGAAGAGTTCGGACACGAAGAGATCCCAAGAGGCATCACGAACTCCTTAGCCGTATCGCGCGTCTGGAGAGTCTTGTGTCAAAAACTCAGGAGGGCATTTCCACAGTGCCGGTCCAGGCTGGTGATTCAATTGCCAAACGTGGCAGGGAATTGTGCCAGCCTCAATCCACCCAGGAGCAAAGGGCGGGATTTTGGGTGGTTGAATATGACAGGCCACTACCATATCCTATGAATCCTGGCCCTCACAAATCAAATGAAACCCATCATTCCAGCAATCAGTTTTGGTCAATTCTAACGATGGAAGTTGATGGTCTCAGGCAGCTGCTAGATGAGCCCTCTGACGAAGAAGACGAGTTTGAAGAACCCAAACCCCTCAGCGATAAATACCCAGTCAACATCGTCACTCTTCTTTAATGTTTCGTCGACGAATGTCAATTTGAGAGCCTATCACCCTCCAGCGAACCATGCTGCAACCCTCTGTACTATGTATTTCTCCAGAGTGGACCCGCTATTCAAAATTTTGCACAAACCCACGGTCATATCGTCCATATTGGCGAGATCCCAAGATCTCAATAACTTGCGTGCAGATAAAAGTCTCGAGGCGCTCATGTTTGCTGCATATTTTGCTGCAGTCACCAGTTTGTCCTCGCCAGAATGTATTAAGCATTTCGGACAGTCCAAAGATGTCTTATATGATCGGTACAGGCTTGCGGTGATAAATGCTTTGAACAATGCGAATTTCTTGGACGATGTTGACGTCGTTTCTCTCCAGGCCTTTATGATATTCCTGGTAAGAACATTTTTACATCACTCGTTGATAGCTACCTGACAGTATCTCATTCCTTCGCCTGATCAATGGCGAAACTTGATGATTGCCAGGGAGAGAAAGTTCTGTCTTAAGCTATCGAGTTTGGAATCCAGATTCTCGGTCTCTTAAAGACTATAATCCAAGTCAACTGGACGATAAGCCAAGAGCTACTTACGTGACTCTTATTGTACTCTTCTCGACTTATCCGACGTATCTTAATGATCTAGGGAAGAATTACCTATCAGAAATGCCACTTAGTCGAACATCAAGCCTAGCTCGAAAAGCTCGAGCCAATGGTGTTCAAAGTCCCTGTCTTGACTTATTAAGACAATTTAAGTAAATCCAGTTGGGTGTGCCACAAAAATGGATTCAATTCATATCTTGCATAATCCATTTTTATCTTTTGAAAATCATCCTCCAAAAAGCAGATTCTTTGCTGACTCGATTTAAGTTGTGCTTCCGGTTCGGACGAGAAAAACGGCTTGCATGGACACTTCTGAGCCTGGCAGTACGAGTTGCACATGCACTCGGTCTACACCGTGAAGGTTCAGATACTGTATTTACACCCTTCGAGACAGAAATGCGAAGACGCTTGTGGTGGCAGATTTGCATTCATGATATCTGGCAATCGGAAGATCGAGGTCTCGATCCAATCATATATGAAATCAGTTTCAGTACCCCACGGCCATCCAATGTCGACGACGATGACCTCGACCCTAGCAGCTTGCTACCTATAAAAAGTAAGGACCATGCCACAATAATGGCTTTTGGTAATATTGGCTATGAAGTCTATAGCCTGCACACCAAGCTTCACTATGCATGGCCCTCGAAATTCAATTACGATCACAACAATTGTAGTTGGGAGCAAAAGGAGCTCTTGGCCGAAGAGGTCTGTCATATTCTAGAAAAAAACATCATTAAAAGCTGCGATGCTTCGGACTCTTTTCAGTGGATGTGCTCCACAGTAGCACAAGTAATCAAAATTAAAGTCTTCCTCGTCCTACACTTTCCTCTACAAACCTCCGACAACACGTCTCCGCCTCCAGTCAACAAAGAAGTAGTACTAAGCAATGGAGTGACCTTCTTGGAGCTGCTGGAAGATCTCGAGACCAACAAGCATACAGTGCTGTGGTGGTGGCATTTCCGGTCCTGGATTCAATGGCATGCACTTGCGGTTACTCTTGCCGAACTCTGTATACAGACACAGGGCCCTATGGTAGACCGAGGGTGGGATATCATTGACAAGGTCTTTAACAAATACGCAGAACGAATTTCGGATGCGAAAGGAAATCGAATATGGCGACCCATTAAGAAACTGTATCACAAGGCAAAGACAGCAAGATCGGATGCTCTTTTCAATACCTACACACCTACTTCAACAAAGCCGAATCCAGCTGAACATTTAAACAATAGAAATGTGGCAAGCATCAATAAAAACGCTGATGCCATGATCTTTGTTGATATGGACACACAAGAGATTGCCATGCAACCACCGTTCGAAACTTCTAGTCCGCCTTCGCAACTTCCACAGTATGACTCTACGTACTTAACAAACCAAGGTGGTCCTGCTCCTGTAGCTGAAAACCTCGCCGAGCCTGAGCCACCAATTGAGTCCATCGACTGGGTTGTTTGGGAAGAGTTCTTACAGGATACTTGGGACCCAGATGATACAAATACGGGACGTACCAATACACAATTTGGCCTATGATGATTAATCTGAAGACTTAGTGATGGCTGTACGCATCACATCATCCAACACCACCACAACCCCAGCCACAGGATTAGGACAACACATACCTTCTGGTCCTCGCAGAAAAGGAGAACACCCTTGTATCGAGTTGTATTCTAGGGCAAAGAGAGAGGGGGCGTGGGATGGAGGCTTTGTAACTCGGTTAGCGAGCTTGTCACAGTACTGGCGGCTTTATATCCGATGATTCATGTTCTACACGGGAGTACAGTTTACTCTATACTTTTATATCTACACTGCCATACCTTTACACATTTCCATTGCATTACTTCGTATATACTTTGAGAGTTTTAGAAGTGTACTGTAATTCTAGTAGAATAATGGCAAGACTTGACACCTAATGGATACCCTGGAATGAGCTCTTGAATTAGTTTCAGTGAATCAACACGGAAGCATGACCTTCTACAGCAATAGAAGAACAAGGGTAAGATGATCCTAGCTAAAGTGGTTTAAGGTATACATTCTCTGCCTCTGCCCTTCACAGTTGTATCAGCGGGCAAGTCAAAGCCCTGAAAGCACGCTGATACAACAATAACGGCACATCAGGATCGTGCGAACTTACCGTTCAACCATTGATTACTGGTCAGCTATTCTCATATAATGGAGAATCTGGCTTTTAGTCTTAACGTGAAGTCAGAGTGGATAGGCATTATGTGCCGGCTTAAGATATCACTGATGATATTGATATCAAGGCCATGACAAGTGGAACGATTTCGCTACCGTTGGAAACGGGTTATTTTATGTTAAGGGGGAATGAATAGCTTATCTTGTACTACCCTTATCTCTAGCTCGGTTTGTTCTAGGTTATTGAGTTAGCTTGGTGAATCGGATTAAGATACCCTAGAGTACCTATAGCGAGTTTAATTCTGGATCATTGCACTAACTTGGGTGGCTCAAACTCAGATGGACGTAGGATTCAAGGTCTCATTATGGGCCAACACATCCATTTTATCAAATAAGATCCAGTGCGTTCTCATCATTGAACCTAGCAATAAAACTCCTTTGTCTCTAGATACCGCGACCATTCCAACCAGATCTGCTCGTTCAACCTATAAGTTGGTGACATCAATTCAAACACCATCATCCAATTCGTAGGTCTTTTGCCACCGCTGTTACCAGATTAGTAGCTTACTTTGCACCCACTAAGAAAAGAGAAAGAAGACTTACGTGATCCCAAGGCCTGCTCGAATCAACAAAGCGGATATCCGTTGCAAGACGGATAACACTATTCGGGTCATGGTTGATTGTCGAGGCATGAATCTAGTATCGACGAACAAATCAGCGATCAAATCTGAAACTTCTCTCTCTCTCTCTCTCTCTCTCTAAATATCAAGCCTTGTTTTCAGAGAGAGAATTGAAGCCGTCTACATCGCAGCTAGCTTACCGTGTAAGGATTATGAAGTACCACATCCCCAGCTTCATAGTCAGTAACTAGCCAACGTCGCTGATACGTCTTGGCAAACTCCACAGGTCCATCAGCGAGTAAGCCCGTAGCCAGCATGTTCTGATTGAATGCGTTCTTGGCCTGCTCGTCTGTAAGGCCCGTTGCTTTAGCCTTGGCCGTAAAGTCGTCTTCAAATTGCTTTCCGAGCTGTGCTCCTGTTGGACAAATGAATTAGCATAACGGCTCACCTGACATAGAATAGGAATCTAGAACATGGGAGCAGATGGAGAACGAGACGAACCATTCTCAAGATAGATAAGGCCACCCCCTTCAAGACTAATATCCCCCATGGGAACCCAAGCAGTAACGCTGGTCGGCTCCCCGTACCTCAGAAAGATCTGATCATAATGCACCCCAATAGCCTTCGTGCCAGGACAAGAATTCCTTAACAAAGTCCTCTTAACGCCCACCATCCTCCGACCATCCTCCCCCTCCCCCTCACCAACCCAGCCCGTAAACCGCTCCACGAAATCCACCAGCTCTGGCATCTTACAGAAATCCTCCGCGTACCAATCCTGGGAATGAGCCTTTAGGGCCAGATCAACAAACGTAGCAGCTTGTTCTCCCGGATGCCCATTCCCTCCCACAGCACCCGACCCAATACCGGGGAATTCCGAGGTTGGTTTTGAGGCGTCGTAGATTCCTTGGACCGCGGTTGTGGAGGGAGCTAGGAGGCCCGATGGCGAGAGGAAGTTGAAGTATTTTTCTCGTGCTATTAGGACTTTTGAGCGAGGGAGGACGCCTTTGAGGAAGAGGTAGCCGTCTTCTTCGTAGCGGCGATGGAGTTCTGAGAACGGGAGATCCGGTGATGAGGGATTGAGGAACCCATATTCTGTTAATGGGCCATCATTGACGAAGAGTTTGGTCTGAGTTGAGGATGTGGATGAGTGGGGAGGAGGTGAGGAACTTTCTGCGTGTGGCATCTTTGGTGGCGAGGATAGTTGGAACGCAAAGAAGGTGAAATTTGAACTGCTTGAGGGATGACACAGAACTTCGTGATTCAAGAACAAAAAACAAAGTCAGAAATGAGAGTTGGATGGCTTGAAAGGTTGGAGAGTGAAGGAGAGTGAAGCAGAGACATAAGATATAAGTTATGTCCAAGTGAGCCGTGAGCTGGCAGCACGTCCAAAAGGGGAAATATTCCCCTATTCGACTCGCTTGCATAAAGGTTGCCCTAAGCGACGCAGCCGACGAAAGTTGTGGGACCGGGGGCACTTACGCTTCTAGGAACGGTTAGGGCGTTATTTCCCCGCTGGTTACTGCTGCACTTATGACGTTTCTATTTGCTTGAATAGTGGCACTTTCGTACAAAAGCACACTCGGTATCACGCTTTAAGACACCGAGAGAATAAGAGTTGTCGCGGGAAAACAGCACCGTCGCTTGTAGTATCTGAGGATCACATGCAGTCATGATTAGTCAAAGATATCCCGTACCCCGACTGTGTGATGCTGAGATCTGCATGGGAAACGGGGAGGTGCCACTTTAAGCGACCTCTCAAAGCCCATCTTTTCTCAATCACTTCCTCCTTTGTCTTGTTTGGTGGCTCTTTCCTTAGCCTTTTCTTTCAAGCCGAACCAACCATTACCTGTTATTTCATAAACGCTTAAGCTGGGGCTGATATAAGAGTCGGCTTTCACGAAAAAGTGTAGGCGCTTATTGGGGTTTGGCTTATGAATCTCGCTCGTTGACACCAATTAATAGGAGCTGGGTAGGAATATCGCACAGCTGGAACACGATGGTTGTAGTCCAAAAAATTCGCTTAGACTTATAGTAAAGCAAGAATGTTATTATTGTGCAGGCGGTTACCCGCTGCTCAACTTTGTCGGCCGTGTTGACGTTGTTTCAAACCCCAAGATAATGCACCTGGCACTGCTGTATAGCTTGGATTCAAAGTATTGTTAAGTGGCTTTCCTTGATTGTGCCCGGTTCTCAGATGAAAATACGCATATGTAATGCTTTTCTAGTATCCCCCTAGACCATTCAAATACAATCCAACCATTGCGAGATTTCTGCGCCATTACCAAGTCAACTTTGTTGGTAAGGACTGGGGGGGGGGTATGGGATTTACACTTCATTGAGATTCTGCAAAGGAGTTGATGTATGTGGCCAATTTCTCAGCACCCTCGAGCGGGATGGAATTGTAGTTGCTTGCCCGGATACCACCAACGCTTCTGTGACCTTTAAGTCCAGTAAGACCAATTTTCTCGGCGCCGGCGAGGAATTGCTTCTCGGACTCCGTAATATCTTCAAGCTGCGAGAAATCAGCATCACTTACCAAAGGACTGGATTATTAAAGCATACCTTGGTTACTCTGAAACAGATGTTCATTCTTGAACGAACAGTCTTCTCCGGAACAATCTGAGGTAATGTTAGCTGTGTCACTAACTGAGACTGACAAATTGAGACGTACCTTGTAAACTTTGGGATGAGCATCTAGCGCAGAGTATATGAGTTCTGCTTTCTTGTCTGCCACAGTCTGTTGCCCATCAACCTTATCACTGAAGTTCTTCAATAAGCTCTTGAGAACTTGGCCAGCAATATATACACTGTGTAATGTCAGCTTTGATATTTAGCATGTTGTGGACGTCTTACTCAAAGATGCTTAGCGTGTTGTATAAGCTGTTATTCTTGGCAATTGTCTCGTATGACAAAACAATTGGACCAATCGGTAAGCCGAGTTTTCTCAACAGAGATGGTGCTGGTGTAGCGACAGCAGGTGGGAGAAGACTCTTCTTGATAATAACCACTGTCACACCAGTACAGCCCAAATTCTTCTGAGCGCCGAAGAAAATGAGAGAGAAGTTCTTGACAGGTATCCGACGAGAAAGAATATTTGAAGACATGTCGGCAACGACAATGGGCTGATCCTCACCATTTGCCTTCAAGATATCTGGGAATCCAGGGAACTCAACCCCGTCCACCGTTTCGTTGTCGCAGTAGTAAACCATGGCAGGATTTTTAGACAGCTTCCATGAATTCTCCTCTGGAATCTTGCCAAACTTTCCATCATTAATCTTTCGTGCATCAGTAGCCACGTTGACATGTTCTGGCCCCAGCAATCTTGCGGCTTCCTGACTAGCCTTGAGAGACCAAGACCCTGTAACAAGGTAGTCAATCTTCAGCTCCTGTTCCACAGCCTTGCGTAATTCCGTAACGATGAGATCTTCGCTGATTTGTTGACCCTCCTTAATACCCAATTCCTTCAGGATCTTCTGCTTCCGTCGCTCCACCCATATGCCCACCAAGTTGTACACCGTAGCAGAGAACTCACCGCTGCCTCCACCTTGCATGAACATGATCTCGTAGTCATCTGGCACATCAAGATATGTGGCTAGGTCGGCTTTAGTCGTGTTGAGGATGTTCTCGGCGAGTTTAGAGCGGTGGGAATGCTCTGCGAGACCAAGACCAGTTCCCTCAAAGTTCACTAACGCCTCAGCTGCATTATGTAGAACAGGGGTTGGCAGTAGAGCTGGGCCGGCTCCAAAGTATGTAATATTCTCGCGTTGTGTCATCTTGTGGTATGAAAGGCAATATCTTTGTCGTTGATTTGGCCTGTTGGGTTGTGTTGACTCTGTCGAGGGGGGGGTTCGACAAGTTTTATAATGTCTTCGCTTGCTTTCGATATGAGCAGGAGTCTCAATTTGGCTTTGAATACAAGAATTAGTTATAGTAACCATGAGCACAGAATGAATCACACTCACGGACCTTCTGACAGTGGAAGCGGATCTCGGGTGCTTTTTCGCAGAGAATGGGGCAGGTCTGGGGCGTCAGAGCTTGGGCGTTTGATGGGGTCGACCAATTATTGAGACCTTGGATTTTTAGGGAGGCAAATGACCAGTATTCAAGCCTCTATGTGCAATCAAGTCAGCCATAGACAGCCATACACATGTTACTGGTAAACAAATGGAGTTTCGCCGATTGCGGAGTCAATTACAGTATGATGTGCAGACATATCGGCCAACAGGGCAAGCAGAAGTGATACTCACGATTGGCGACGGCCTTTCCTTTCAATTGATTGGTATAAGCTCGTAAACGTCGTTAAATCTGTGAAGTTGTGAGTGTATGAATGTGAAGTGAAGTGTAGGTAGGTGAGTCAAAAGTTTCTTACCCCAGCTTTTCGAGGTGGGCTGTTTAGCGCCCTCGGTAATCGCATCATGTACAAGGAGTTATTAACGAGAAGGTGTATTTTATGACATTTGAGCGGGCTAGGACATTCTTACCCCCAAACCTCTTTTACTGTATTGCAGTACTATAGAGGCCAATGCTTCTAGTTAGGTTTTGTGCTGAGCTACTTAACTGATCTTGCAACTTGAAGTTCTTTGTTTTATTCTTTGCTTTATTGTTTTTGACTACCTACAATAACTTAATACTTATAGGGGTGCTCTGAAACTCTCTAATTAAGGTATAAGCTACTATTGCTTTAGACAACAGATCTAGGTACTGCAACGATGCTTGTGATGTTGAGTAGATGCTAGCATATAAATCCAAAGACGCCAGCAGAAGAGACCTTTAAACAAGATTGTTTCATTAAGCTTAAGACACTGCAAATACACCAAACTTTATTTGTCGATGACGTTATACAAGACGAACAAGCAATATGCAATGGGAAAGAGTGGAAGTATCCCCCATATATACGTTTACACATTACGTCGCTGAACCTCCTCCGTTTTGACTGGCTCCATCACTGGTTACCCCCCTATTCGCGCCACTTAACGCCGCCCTCCCAACATCACTCTTGAAGATATCCACTGCGCAACTCACCTCGACAAAGTCCTCCAGCTCCTCACTAACCGTTTTCAACTTCTCCTTTACACTCGCTACTCCCTCAAACCCAACGATGTGTCTTGCAGGCGGATTTTCGTGCCCGCCTATTGCTGTAAGTGCATGCACAGTTTCGAGGACTAGCCTGTCTCGGGCTTCGGCTGGGAGGTGCGGGTAGCGGGAGACAATACCACTTCCACTTTGTTTATTTTGACTGTTCATGTAGGTGTCCGGGTTGATGTGTACGACATTGCTTAGTATATCCCGCAAGCCCGGGGCGGGATTGTTGCTACTTTCATATTGCGGTAATTGCGGTGCAAATGTGATCTTATTTGATAACACCGGAATTTCTTTGTTTGGTTGTACGATTGTCATCTTGATGTTGAAGGGAGCGATTTCGTAGGCGAGGGAGTCGCAATAGCCTTCTAGAGCCCAAGTCGAAGCACAGTACATTGGCATCCCTGGCGTCCCAATATGACCAGTTATTCCAGTCAGTATTATTATATGGCCAGTGTGTTTTTCGCGCAGTAGTGGGAGCGTTGCTTTCATGAAGTTGACTTGGCTGAAGAAAATCACTTCGAATTGGTCGCGTACTAGGTTTTGGGTTGCCGAGTTGGTGGAAAGTTCTTCTACTGTTCCCACAACAGCTATATATATCATCAGTGAATGCCTCCTTGCGATCAATGGGAAAACTCGCACCTTCAGATGTGCAACACAACAGGATATCTATCCTCCCAAACGTCTCTACGGCCTCTGCAACAGCAGCTCCGCACTGTCCCATAACCCTCCCATCACATCGTATTCCACGTATCCGGTCCTTCCAGCCCTCTCTATCTTTTCTCCCGCTCTTACACTCGTTGACCAATTCTCTGAACTCGGTACTTCGGTCTTCGTCTTCAATTTCGGAGGGCGGGAGACCCGCAGCTACGTAGTCGCCATGGGCCAGAAGAAGACGTATCAAGCGCACAGAGAGAGGTGAGAGTGCGGACGTGATGAACCATACTCTTGGTGAGTTATGTGTTGCTGCGGAGCCGTTAGCAATGGCTTTAATGATGAGAACAGAACAGGATCATACGAAATGAAGCAGGAGGAATTGGGACCTTGGGTTCCTTCGTGGAGGATCCAGCCTCAGACAATTTGCGCTCTGACATCTTGAGACTCTACGGGAGTGTGAAGAGTCATTATCTAGGTAGTCATCGTGCCAAATGAGCAGCAGGTTAGCTGAAGAATAACATGGTGATCATATAGTTCTACCTGACGCAAACAAGGCTGAAATCCAGGTGTCGTCAGAATCGTCTGAGGTTTGCGACGTGCCTCTGATTGGCCAGCGACAAGGCTGACTTTTGCAGCAAAAGGCGGCACTGTTGGTGCTGTCTAACAGTTTCAGTAGATTCTAGATGCGACTTGAGATCGAGTAGAGCAGCTGTAAAACATGGTATTTTAAAAAGTGGAAGTGGAAGTCATCTGTGTAGGGAGGTACGACGTACTTTGAATAACTGATAAATGAGGGGCTGCAAGTCCAGTACCCGTACGCCGCATTTCCAGCCCACTACTCGTACATACGAGGCTGACATGCAAGGCTACATACATACCGTACACCCGAAAATTCTCCTAGAACTACTACTACAACGTGCCGCCATGACTGGAACAAGGCGAACTCCTACAAGAGAGACATGCCTTTTCTCCAAACCGCACCCAAACCCCATCAAATCTGCAGCGCAGATGATTTGCCCTCGAAAATGCTTGTTCCCAAGCCCTTGATTCTCTTCATAGATGCCTACGACTCCTTCTCTTCGAACATCATCTCACTCCTCGAAACGTCCCTGTCTTGTTCCATTCGAACCCTTAAAATCGACGATGCGCGCTTCGCCACAGATTCTCTTCTATATGCCGAGCTCAGGAATTACGCGGCGGTAGTCTGTGGCCCTGGGCCAGGTCATCCGGAAAATGAGAAGGACGTGGGGATCATGAAGCGCATTTGGCGGTTGTGTGACGAGGAGATGCTGCCTGTTTTGGGAATCTGCCTAGGATTCCAAAGCTTATGCTTAGAATTTGGAGGCAAGATTAGGAGGTTAAGGAATCCGATGCACGGCATTGTAAGGAGGGTGAAACATGTTGGGGCAGACCGTGGGAAAGAAGGAGAAGAAGATATCTTCAAGAAGGTAGGAGATATCAACGCGACACTTTATCACAGCTTATGTGTGGATATTGGGCAAGACTGTATAGAGTCTGGCGATTGGGCAAACCAGCGGAAGTGGTATCCATCAACAAATGCTCCGCATCTCTTGCCTCAGGCTTGGGTTGAAGCTGAGGACGGGTGGGAAGATGACGAGAGGATTTTAATGGCGGCACGACACAAGACAAAGCCATTTTGGGGCTTGCAGTATCATCCGGAGTCTATATGTACGAATACTGAGAGCCAGAGGGCAATCAAAAACTGGTTTAAGCATGCTCATGCCTGGAATCAGTCAACCCGGAAGCACAAAATTGTATACCAAGGCACGATCAGAGGAGAGGTTGCTACGAGGGAAAGCCTCTTATCACAGACTTTAGAAAAACAGACCCTTTATGGCGAACAGAATTCTTCTAGGCGCTGTACTGATATCCCGTGGGAACTTCGCTTCCAGGCCGAGGGTTTGAGCACTGCCTACAGAGCTCGGAAATTCGATATTCCATGTGGATTTTCAATCACCACTTTCATGGAAAGAAACAGATTAACAAATGGAGATTCTATTCTCTTGGAGTCAACTAATAACGCAGAATTCCAAGCCATCGGGTCTACGGATGTCAGAGGAAGATATAGCATTCTGGGTCTGGAGGCTCAAGACTGCACCAGGATTGAGTACAGGGTTGGGGATGACTACCTCACTATCTACCAAGGTAAGGATAATCAGGGCGAGATCACTTCTTTTTCCATTTTGTTTTTGATTTGTTCGCTTCGAATGTACTTCTTCGTTACTCACTCAGATGAACTCGGTGATTCACAAACCGGTGTTGATGTGCTCCTGTTTCATATCTCTCACTACAAGTCCATTCCCCATTACTGACTGCGATAATTTTCAGGACAACTAAGATTTCTTCCGGAAGAGCACAGAGGGGAAAAAGTTCCATTACATTTTTATGGTGGCATTTGGCAGTTCATGAGTTATTACGTTGAACAGAGGCGCAAAATCGTCGAAGACCCTACCAATGAATCCCCATTCTGGGGAGGCTTCATGGGCTATACTACATACGAAGTAGGACTCGAAAGCATTAATGTCAATTCTGGCAACAGGGATCAAAGACAACCAGACTTGTGTTTCGTTTGGGTCACTCGCAGTATTGTCGTTGACCACTTAAAAGAAAGCATCTATGTACAATCCGTGGAGAGCAGTGGATACTCTGGATCGGACGACGGCTGGCTAGATAACATGACGAGAAACGTTGTTGATTCGTGCACAGGTTTCCTAAAGCACACGGAGGCAAGTTACTCCTTCTCCTCGAATCCATACCTCTACTCCTGGTGACAGTGTATCCAGCAGTCATTTTAAGCTATTCAAACCGATTCACATAATTGGAAGCGATTTTATTCTATTTCATAGTCTCTGTACTGCTATCCATTTTATAGCTCACAATCCCTGAAACAAGCACGGCTAACAGTTCTCTAAGCAGCAGCAAGAGAAAATCTTGCCCATCACCATCAGTACGCCGATTGATTCTGAGTACGACTCTAAAGTCAGCCAATGCCAAGAATATATAAAAGCCGGAGATTCTTACGAGCTGTGCTTGACAGATCAGACAATTGTTACGCTGCCTCGTGCCCTACGTCCAGAACCTATCCTTGGATCTTCGCACGATACTTCTCTGGCTGAAAAGTCTGTGAGGCAAGTTACTCCCATGGCCTGGTCCTTGTGGTGGGCGTACTATATCTGGTGGCTGGTTTGAGTCGCTCAAGCTAATACAATGATTCACAGTCTACAAGGGACACAGACATGGGCATGTGCCCCGGATACCTCTTGGGCTCTATATAAGACCCTTCGAAAGCGGCAACCTGCCCCATTCGCCTCATACCTTCGTCTTGGCTCTGCAACTCTCGTATCATCCTCACCCGAACGGTTCCTTGCCTGGGATAACGGAAGAGGAACCTGCTTACTGCGTCCAATGAAAGGGACAGTTAAGAAGTCTTCTAAAGTCACGAGTCTCAACCAAGCAACAGCCCTCCTACAAGTTCCAAAAGAACAGGCCGAGAATCTCATGATCGTAGACCTAGTTCGCCATGATCTCCATGGCGTTCTAGGAAGTGGGAATGTGAGTGTACCAAGGCTAATGGTAGTCGAAGAGTATGCATCAGTATTCCAAATGATCTCTATCGTTGAGGGAAAAATTCCTCCCGCGCTACCATTCCCACAAGGAGATAAGGGAGAAAAACAAATCGAAGAGGCGCAACAGAGAAGATACACAGGAATCGATGTCCTAGCCGCATCCCTCCCACCTGGGAGCATGACTGGAGCACCCAAGAAACGCAGTTGCGAAATCCTACGCCAGATCGAAGGCTATAAAGATCGTAGTCTGTATAGTGGTGTCGTCGGTTACATGGATGTTGGTGGACGAGGTGATTTTAGTGTGTCGATTCGGTGTATGTTCAGATGGGATAATGAGGGAAGGGAGGATGAAGAGATATGGCACATTGGTGCTGGGGGTGCAGTTACGGCTTTGAGTACGCCTGTTGGGGAGAGGGAGGAGATGTTGACGAAACTAGGTGGCACTCTGGGTGTTTTTGAAAACCTTGGTGCAGGCTCGGGTGAGTTATTGGATTAACTTGAATTGCTCAGGCATTTCCTCGAGGTACCCGACACCTCTCACTACAGTGAATGTTGTTGTACTAGTGGGGCGAGAATTGACAAAGGGAAAGAGAGAAGCTGCTATTGCTAAGGAGTGGGAGGAGTTGATCTTGCGGTGTTTTTGTTTCAGGCTAGTAGAGGGAATACTCAACGTATTAGAGGGTGAAATTTTGGCGTTTCTATAAACAGGCGGAAGGGCGGTACCACTACCATACTCAACGATACCCACAGAATAGAAAGGACGGATAAGATAGAACAGAAAACGGTGCAATTTGCTACCTTGCCTTGCGAACCAAGAAATTCCCTTGGACATGTCCCCGCTGATGCTGATATACAGATACAAAATGTACCAGATCCTCCCGCCTTTTCTCCCATAGGACTCCAGTTCGAACTATTTTCCCCCTTGATATTCACATACAAGCTTAGAACTCCTGCTCCTCCTGGAAGAACATCCCAAAGCTGATAATGGTTCCGTAGATAAGCAGCCCCCCAATGACTGACATAACCATAGCAGGGAATTGAATAATCTGCGAATGCGCCAGAACAACGGGTAGGGCTCAAAAGCAGACGGATTAGCATTTCAAACACAGTATAACTCGCGTGTAGTGAGACATACCAACACCCATCAAGACCAAGAATCCAGTACAGAACCTTCCGAAATCAATCACAGCACTGCCAGACGACTCGACGAAATCGTCGGGGTTTGCGCAACGCCCGCAGACCCAGTTTGGAAGTGGGGCAAGAACGTAGGTTGCTACGACGAGGAGGGGGAGGTATTGTTTGAAGAGGGCGCAGGAGAGGATTACAAGGAGGAAACCGATTGCTAGGACCTGAATTGGAACTTGGTGTTAGCTTTGACTGCCTGGATGGTAGATGGAGGAAGTGTATTATACAAATGAAAGAGAAATGATCGTTTTGAGGCCCGCCGTCATCGTGAGAGAGGTGTGGGGAGATGTCTCCAGCGCTGGTGTGGTGGGATGAGGTGGTTCGTGATGTGGCTGGATGCGCCGGGTACTGATTGTTCTCTGTTGCAGAAGTTTGTGGTCCAACTATGTTGTTGTGTTGGCACACTGTGATATTCCGCTTCGAGAGACGACAGCTGTAGCAAAAGTCGTGGGCGGTTTGAAGGTCGAGTTGAGTCGCGCGGTGGTTAATCGTCTCGTCGTAATCCTAGAGCTCTTGAGGCTGAGCGGCGGAGGATTAGCGCCAGCCGCGGAAGAAGGTTGCTCCGTTTCCGGTCCGCTCAATCGCTCGCAGCCAGCCAGCAGCAGCTTGGAGCTTGCTCGTCAGCGTGTCTGCCTCCTTCGAATTCCGCAACCCCAGATTCAACTTACAATTTCCACTCCCACCATCCTGATCACCATTTCTCCTCACCCCAAGGGTAGCAAACAAGCTACATACACGTCAAGATGTTCAGAAATAACTATGATAACGATTCCGTCACTTTGTAAGTTGTGGGGCAAGCTCATGTTGATGTTGCCGCGCTGGACAAGCATACTGACAGCTTGTAGCTCACCACAAGGCCGCATTTTCCAAGTCGAGTATGCATCCGAAGCAGTGAAGCAGGGCTCGGTGGTTGTAGGAATAGTTAGCAAGACACATGCCGTCCTGGTAGCATTAAAGGCAAGGCCCAACACCAACTTCTAGCAAACAATGAAGAGACTAACTAACACTCACCCGTCTCCAGCGCAATGCCGAAGAACTCTCATCCTACCAAAAGAAGATCATCGCCATCGACGAGCATCTAGGGCTTTCGTTAGCAGGATTGGCCTCTGATGCCCGCGTGCTCTCCAACTTCATGAAACAGCAAGCCCTCGCATCCCGCCTCACCTATGGCAGAGCAATTCCACTCGAACGCATTGTAACAGCCATCGGCGACCGCGCGCAGACAAACACCCAGCACTACGGCAAACGACCTTACGGTGTGGGCCTACTCGTCACAGGTGTTGATGAAACTGGTCCTCACCTCTTCGAATTCCAGCCCTCGGGCATGACACAAGAAATGGCAGCATGTGCGATCGGAGCGAGAAGTCAGATGGCACGAACATACTTGGAGCGGAACTTGGATGAGTTTGCGAACTGTGATCGGAAAGAGTTAGTCAAGCATGGATTGAGAGCTTTGAAGGAGAGTCTGGCACAAGACAAGGAATTGACGGTGGAGAACTGTAGTGTTGGTGTTGTGGGATTGAAGGGGCAAGGAGAGAAGGGAATCGAGGCTTTCAAGCTTTACGATGGACAGGAGGTTAAACAGTGGGTTGATTTGGTGGCTGATGGTGCTGAGGGCGCCGAGGCTGAAGACGAGAGCATGGAGGTTGATACGTAGATACGTAGATGCAGAGATGATTGACCTTATGATGACCTGTATTATAGCATGATAGAAATCATCCGGGAGCAATGAATCAAGCTTCTTTTCAGATGCCGACTGGGTTCGGTTGTTGGAAAGCCAAGTGCCTTCTGATTGTGCAATGAATGCTAGAAAGCCATGATTGGCCGCAGCTACATGTCAATATAAGTTAAAACCAGCCGCCTCCAATTCAACGATCACAGCACGTCATAGTATGCACCGGTTACTCTATCAGTATCAATGGGACAATGATCTTGCTCATAGGAACTACGAATGGGAACCACCGCCCTTCTCCAACAACTGAAACCTGTACGCACTGAGCACCATCACAAGGCTAGACCGCTACTCAAAGTCTACTTTCTCTATAGCCACATAGACCTCTCCTCCATTTCGCATTGGGGTTGCATCCCGAATCATCCATGCACAGCTCAACAGCTGCAAAGCTTACCATTGCTACCTCGTTAAAGAATCTACACATGTTATGGTGTTTGCGTGTCTACTACTTATCTGGCCTACAGGCTCTTTGGCTTTATCTGAGCTTGGTGGAGATAATCGGACTTGATTGTAGAGGGATTTGGAAATGCGGAAGTTGAGGAAGGTGGTAAGATTTTAGTTTCAGTTGGGCGCGAAGAGTTGGATACTCGTTCTAGGTGTGTAGTCGCATTACATTAGCCATGTTTGCAAGCATCCGTAGAGGAATTTGGGGGGGGGGGGATGAGAGTAGCTACGGATTATCGGTACGTCGCTAAACTACAACGAATTCAGTGTCCTCCTGCTTTTACCTTCTCTTGGTGGTGGTGATGGTGGCGAAAGGCCCTAGAAAGTTGGGTAACTCAAACAGACTTGATAACTCAACCAAATCTTTGCGTCACGGAAAGTAGTGCTAAAGCATCAAGACAAACAATCAATCATAACAAAAAATTCACAAAACGGAGCAAAAGTGAAGGTAAATCAAAAGCTTTTGGTTTTATCCAATACAAATGCAATATGGAAGCACCCCATGTTATGTTGTGCTTGAGAGAAAAGCAAAGAAGGGAAAACGATTTCTAGTGAATGCAAAAGAACACCAAAACGAACCGCAATGCAAATTGAAAATCCAAATGCGGCAGAATCCAAGAGCTCTAAAATCAAAGTCCCCTCTCCTTGAGGATATCCTTCAGCAACTTTTGAAAGCCAAGAACATGCGGGGGACAAATTAAAGTACGATGACCACCCTCAACAAAGTGAAAGTTGGGCTCCTGTGCGAAGTCCTTCCACTTAGAGATATAGCCATCGAACCACTCTTGAACATTCTTGGCAGCAACGATGGACAGGGGTTCAACATAGAAGATATCCATGGTCTTTACCGTTCCTGAGGGGTCGTAGTTGGAGGAGATGACTTTAAGTTGGTAGGCGAGGTCAGCCCAGTTCTCTAGACGCGGCTTCGTGAGTCCTAACTCGTTGATCCGGTGCGGAAGTGCTTGGTCGAACAGGAAGGAGATAACTTCTTCTCTTGGTACCGTATTCTTGCGGAAATCGGCTAGTAGCGAGTATGCATACTCTTCGTCGACCAGTCCCAGAAAGAATGCGAGCGTGCAGGTTACCTCGTTCCAATCGTATCCCTGGGCTCGCTTCTTGAAATGGGGAGGTTGATCGAGACAGCCTATGAATCTGACATCGTCACCTGCTGCTTCTAGGCGCTTGGTTACTTCGAAGGTTAGGATGGAGCCGAAGGAATAGCCGCAGATTGCATAGGGGCCTTCCGGTTGTACTCGCTTAATTGCGTCGTGGTATGTCCGGGTCATTTCGTCGACACTTTCGAAGAAGGGCTCACCATCAAAGCCTCGTGCTCGCAAGGCGTAAACTGGGCGGTCGTTCAAATGGCGTGCAAGGTTCATAAAGATCAGGCATTCGCCCACGCCCTAAATCCCAGAGTTAGCTTGAGTCACTTCGAGCGTCAATCTGCTATTGAAAGGAGTAAGAGGAGCATTGAAGAATAACATACAGGGTGGATGAACCAGATTGGATTCTTTGATCCTTGTGGTTGCAAGATCACCACTGGTTCGTAATCCTGGCCTTTGACAACTTGCATGCTTTCCAAAGCTTCGGCGAGGTCCCGAACGACTGGATAGGTGAAGAACGTAGTCAAAGGAATTTCGAAGCACAGTCGGGTCTGCAGGTGCTGCTTGAATGTCAATAAGTCAATCGAACTAACCCCCATGTCAAACAGGTTGCTATTGATACCAAATTCGGCAAAGTTTGTATGAAAAAGGTCCCTAAAAACGTCCAGGATGGCCATTTCGGTGTCGTTCTGAGGTGGTTCTTGCACATGCTGTCGGTATTGTCGGATTAACTTTTCGTCCAGTTCCTCGTATGTGGAGTATCTTCCTTCCTCGAAGTCCTTTTGAAACTTCGCTCGCGAAAGCTTGCCAAGTGAAGACTTGACAAACCAAGAGCGTTCTAGAGGGAGGATCTTGAATGGTCGGACTCCACAGTATGTTACTGTAGCTCGTGATATAGAAGTCGCGGTCTCGGTACGACTCTCGATGTCATCCGGCTCATATTGAGGAAGATACACGATGCACAGTGCTTCTGTTGGGGAGCCTTTTGGCCGATGACCGAATACCACATTGAAAGAAGGCGTAGTGCCAGGAATGTGAGCCTCTTCAATTGCTGCCTCTATGGCTTGTGGTGAATGGTTGACGCCATTGATTACGAGAGCCTGATTCGCTCGACCTGCAATATGAAGACAGCTGGAAGCATCAAGACGTGCTAGATCTCCAGTAATATACCAGCCATCCTTAGTGAACACAGAATCTGTCACCTCTTGGTTGTTAAAGTAGCCTGAGAAAACGACGGGACCCGAAAGTTGAAGGGCGCCAATCTCATTTATATCGGCCATGGTCTCCTCGTCTCGCATAACTCTCATAGACATTCCGGGGATGCATACACCGAGGGACGTAAACTCGGTACGGTTCGCATTGTCATATGCTGGACAATCCTTCGAATATATGCTTCCAGCACATGTCTCAGTCATGCCGAACCCGGGTCGGATGAAGCTAGTTGGTGCGCCGTACTTTTTTAGTTGTCTTGTCAATGTATCGCAGGTCTCAACGACATTGGACTCGCCACCGGAGATGAGAATGCGCAGCGAGGGGAGGTTGAAGTCTCTCTCGGATTTAGACTCAATAGACCTGTTGATCATTGAATTAGTTTGAGCAAGTGGTAACATTTTCTCGGATACCACAACATCAGAAGATAAGGAGAAGGTAGAGGGGGTTGAAGGAAGGAAGTGGCAAAGGGGGAACACACCTGCTCGATGTCTGGGTACTGCTTGTGTCTCCGTTGTTCTTAACTTCAAGGTCATTGAGACTGCGGAGGATTCTCGCCAGGAAGAAGTTTGGTGCGAATGTGTAGGAAACACCATGCTTTTCAATCAACTCTAAGAATAGCAGTGGCTCGCTCGCGATCTCTTTCGGAACATGTACCTGGTTTGCTGATAGTCCCATTGCCTGGAGGTGAATTTCCGTTAGGTTCGCGACATGGTCGAAACCAACCCAATTCATGAATGTATCCGTCTGACCCGTCTCATGGAAAGTCGACTTTCCCTTTATGGCGTTTAGTATCTGTCCATGGCGGAGCTCGACAGCCTTTGCACTGCCCGAACTCCCCGAGGTAAGCATTAAAACCGCGAGGTCATGTTCCTGTTTGGAAAATCCGGGGTGATCTTGTTGGACACCATCCGTATTATCTGTACCGTGTGGTGAATTTGCTCTGTGAATTGCCAAGTTAGGATGGATGAGTGAGAGACAGACTTATGGAACTTACGTCAAGATATCCGTGGTTGTTTGTATACTGAGACCCTCGATGTTTAGGAACTCCGAGTAAAGACTGTCGGTTGTGATGATCAGAGGACCTTGGAGGAGAGCCTGAAGATGAATGACTTGCTTTCGTCGCTGATCAACATCATTGGCGAGTGGCGGCGAAATACATGGTACAAGACCCGCAAGAACCGCGGCCCAAAACCAAACAATGTCATCAAGATGATTGTCAAAGTGGAGTAGAATGACGGAACCAGCTACCATAGAGCTTCGGTTCCTGAGTTGAGTTGATCGCGATTCTGCAAGTTGGAGAAGCTCCTGGTAGGTCAAACGAGTTGGGAGCTGCTCTTTTCCAATCGTCTCGTACAAGATGAGTCCGGTTCCTGAGGAGTCGGTCGCAGCTTGTTTGATCAGATTGCAGAGGTTCTTCAATAGCATGTCCATCGATGCCGGATACGTAAAGAGCGTATTGACTAAGGATAGGATATTGCACAGGCGAAGAAACCACGAAAGAAGTTTACTGCAGTTGCGACAAATGGATGAATACAGGAAGTGTAGAGTTGAAATGCAAAAGAGCGAAGGTATGTACGTTCGTCAACAGAGGATCGAAGTTGTCCAAGAAATTTGGTTGATGTAATGGTAAGAAAACTTGATGGGGCTTGTGGTGCTGCTATATATATTAGCCGAGCAGGAAGAAAAGAGTGAATTGCCAACGAGCCGAATTTCGAAGCAGCGTGGAGCGCAAAACAGTGCAAATAAACCCAGCGGTTAGTGAATCACCAAAATGAGCAATATGTGTCGTTATGAAGGGGAGATGATAAGTCAGAAATGTTTTCTTTGTGCCTTGAATCTGGGTTCCAAGAGAGGTCAGACAATTGATCGAGCTCTTCGGCACAACCTTAACCCAGGTGCCGTCCTCGACTCAAGGCAGCGTCTAAGAAGTAGGTGAACCAAAGGGCTTCTTTGTCTTGAATGTGCCTTGGGCGTGGGAAGTTCCCGGGTAGCCGTATGTGGACGCTGGATAGACCCATCATCTACCACTGCCTTTATTATGCGATGGAAAAAATACTTCTCAGCCCAATCAGTAAGGCTGTGGCCTTTATAGTTTATTGATATTGCATTTATAAGACTCTGGCTTTCTTCTAGCTTGTTTCTATTATATTGTGGAAGGAATATATGGTTGACCCCAGCAACTCAAGAGAGAATCAGCAAGTCTCCAGGAACATGATCCATATCTTAAGGTAGCATTCTTTAGGATTAATAAGTAATTTTCGAAGTCTGCAATCATACTTGGTGGCATTATGGTTTAGCTTCGAGAAGATCTAAATCTTGTACTTGCTTAGCAGCGCGAGGTTTTGACGTAAATGGCAACCAGAGGGATTGTGTTCTACAAACATAGTTTCTGCTATGCCTGGGAGAATGGTTGAAGAAGGCGAATTTACTTTGTAGCCTGCTGCATAGGCAATAATATAGGCCTAGAGAGCAAATCGAGTCTTTAACTAATGCCGTAACTTTAGCAACTCGGGATTCTAGGTCGAATAAGCCTGTTAATTCAACGGGTGACACCTACCGCTGGTAGGTAGCTAATATAAGAGGGATATGCGGAATTTCAAGGCTTGTTGAGTAACATGAAAAAATTCATTGCGACTGAGAGATTGTGAAAATTGCCGGCCATACGCAAAATTCGAAGACCATCTATGCCCCCCTTACGGGGACAGGTTCTAGCTTCAGCATTAAATGCTTCATGCCTACAGAAGTCCGGCCAGATACTACTATGAGAATACGAATGAGCATACTAATGCAAACATCTCCTAGGAAGGCGGTTTCTTTGACCGTAGGATAATAGAACCACGTTTCATATATCTGTGACAACAAAAAGTAAAGTATCAGGTAGCTTTTATCAAAGAAACAGTCACACTACATTCGGAGAATAGCAAAGGGAGTCTTAGTTTCCCATCTGGACTTAGCAAGGGTTTGGTTTGCACCTGCCATCTGCACCCACTGCAAATGATCTTTGTTTGTTCATAACATCAACCTGGAGTTTGAGAACTTCTGCAGAAATCTAACACTAGCAAATCTACTCAACTATGAAGTCCATGATTGTGCTTGCATATATCGCTTGATAGAGACGACTAGATTTTGGATGGCCGAGATGAATAGGGCTTGGCATTTGCGTGTATATTCATTCTTGGTTGAGCGTGTCCATGTCAACGTTGAGATGAACATCATGCTAATCCTCGGTGGCAGTGAAGTGGTAAGGCGTCGAAGAAAGGCTAGGATTAATGGATTAATATTGTTCCGATATACGGGTATGGAAGCTGTCACGTGTCAGATCCCCGTCCAAAGTGTTTAGAGACGAGGCACACGACGACCCTCAGAGCTTCGAAATTCCTCTGTCCGACTTGTTTTTGATCTATTGGTCTCCAGGCATCTTTATTCTCTGCATTTCTACGACATGGATTGCCAAAGCACAAGATAATAGCATTACTTGCCACAGAACAAGCTCTGCGTAGCTAGGCGCATCGGCGCATCCAAATGTTGTCACAATGCTCGACCAGCTATCGCCTGTTGCTCCTGCAAGAGTGCGAGTGGTCCTCTTGCCAATCGGGCAGATCAAACGCGCCAGGTTCTTGTCCTTTGTCGAAAGATTGCAACCTGAAAATGTCGTCCGCCTGGGAGATATTAGTCCCGATGGGCGACCTAACAGGAGTGAGCATAGATGCCCATAGCTACTCCCAGCTGGATGCTCCCAACATGGCTAACCTCTGGTAGATATGTTCTCTCCCCTAGCATTCCCCACGGGTATGATTGTCTACGACTTAACGACCTTCTATCCTCCTGCATCCCACGTGGCATTATCGCCTTTCGAATTATACCGCGAACCACTTGTCATTATAGCAATTGCGGATGCTACAGAACTAGATCATATATCATACAAGAGAGGGTCCACACAGGGGGTTAATGGGAATGGGCAAAATACGAAGGATCATAATCTACGAGCTTTATACCAGGACCTCGAAGATGTCAGGGATAGGTATCCGAAGGCCTTAGTGCACCAGTTGCTGCTGTTTGACTACGAGGAGACGAAGATTGGCGGGCATTTGCCTGAAGGGCTGGTGGCAGTACCTCCACGCGCAGAGTCAAAACGAACAACAATGAAAACCATAATGTGTGATATATCCTCTATGTTGCTGGCAGAGATGACGACAATGGCCAAATCACTTCAAGCTCTGAGCTCACTTGACTCGCCTGGTATTTCGCAAAGAAACGGTGCAGTACCATGGTCGCCAGTAGAAGGAGATGGTCTTCCGCGGCGCAATTCACACTTCTCACTGCCTGGGAATGATTCTCGATCAGCGTCGCCGGGGGGCAGTGTTGATCGAAGCAATGTACGAATGTCAATGCCAACTCAATTTCGTCCAGGAAAGTCCGATTCGAGTCTTTCTGCGTCAGCGCGCCCTTCAACCCCCCAGAATGGTGCTCCGCTGAGTACTATTGATGATAGAGAGAAGTCTGGTAGCCCAGACAGAAGCGGATTTTCTCGATTTTCAGCAGTAGAACCGATCCGAGACACAAGCCGTGATCGAGTCTCAGTCCAGGGGTTTGGTTCTGGAAGCGTAAGCGAAAGGTCAAGGAATAAAGGCAAAGGACGAATTGGGGTCGTGATAGGAGCACTCTATATGAACGCTGGCAGATGGTCTGATGCTCTCCGGGAGCTTGTTGAGAGCGCTACAATTGCTAGGAACAACCTCGATCACTTATGGCACGCAAAGGCTTTAGACAACATATTGGTGAGCATGCTTATGCTCGCGTGGAACGGTTTGGATTTTCAAATACCGCAAGTCTGCTATCTTTCCGCCGATAAAACTTCGACCACCGCCACGACAGAACCTCGAAGTCCAGCCAGCAATCGTATGGTTTCATTGCACAATCTCGCCGTCTTGCTCCCAGAGCTATTGGACCGAATTCTGAACCTGTATGCTAGAGCTGCTAACAACACTGGAGAGGCTTTACCTCAGCACCCATACTCGGAAACGGTTCTTCGTTTCACAAAGCTTTTGTCAGCCATGCATCTTGCTGGCGGCCACTTGGATGATGATGTCCTGCAACTCTTAGTCCTTGGAACACCTTTCCAGAAACAACCGAATCTCTCCCCTCCCCGACTTAACATCCACCCAACTAGATCAGAAATCGTGACACTCCTGTTTCGTGCTTTCCCAACGTCTTCTTCGGACAATATACTTTCAATTGTTGACCGGACGGTCATTCTAAGTGGTATTGCATCAGTACTCGGATCATTGGGCTACAACAGAAAGAAGGCTATGGTTATCCGAGAGCTCGTAGGGGTGCTTATACCTGGTCTAATCCAGGCACGAAAACTTGGTGCTGCTGATATGGGTGTGCATCCAGCTGCCGGGCTTGCATCACTTAGTACCGTTAATGGAAATACGAATGGAGCGGGTGCATTGGATTTGGGAGAAGGCGACGTGGAGAATGGCGTCGACGCTTTCCTGGCTCTTCTTAATCGAACTTATGGTGTTCTCAGCTCTGACCCCAAGTCAGCCACCGATAGCGATGATTCAGATGACGCAGCGGTCTTGAGAATCATCCATAATGCAAGTCTCCGCAATTTTGGTGGCGACGCTCTCAAAATGGATATCCTCAGGGCTTGTATTAATATATCTGAAGCATTGCCCGATTTTCACGGCGTTCTCAGGTTTTCCGCGGATTTATTACGCACCGCGGGTAGCGGCATTGCCCCAGGCCCTCGCAGCGAGGATGCATCTCCATCGATGTCTCGAGAAGAGCAAGTTAGACTGGCAACAAATATTTCCAGAACAATCGGGGCTGTAAAGAAGCTGGGTCTTCAAGATTTGGAGGCCGAATATTGGGACGAATTTTTAGTCCGTGGTGTAGAGCTCGAACCCTTACCACCATCTAGGACCCCTATACCACATCAAAAGACAGAGCTTCTTGGCTCTACTGCTGTATCTACCTCGCCTGTTAATCCCTTCATCTACAATCCTTTTTTGCGAGCTCCAGATGCTGCCGCCGTTGACCATTTATTGGTCGCCGGTGAAACGGCCATATTCCGAATTACTTTGCAAAACCCTTACGAGTTTGATGTCGATATTGAGAGCATCAAACTGGAGTCGGAAGGCGCGGATTTTGAGTCATTTGAACAGAAGACGGTCATTGGTCCTTACAGAACTCAGATACTCACCGTGGCTGGCATGCCGAATACTTCTGGGTCTTTGAAGATTACAGGATGTAGGGTCAAAATTCGAGGGTGCAGGGAACGTCGTTTTCCTATATTTACAGAGCCATGGTCTCCACGGCCAGAGGTCAAGATCAAGGCCAGTGGTCTAGCTGTGGTAATGAAGACCGAACTTCGACACAACAGTGTGGGCTCCGGCGCAGCCAGAAGTTTGCCGAGCATGCCACCTCCAAAGACTGCATCGGTTGGGCTTCACGTAATCGACAAGCAGCCTATCGTAGTTGTGAAATCAACCACACTATCTCAGTCCGCCGTTATGGTTCTAGAAGGAGAGCGCCAAACTTTCTCTATTACGTTGCAGAACATGTCTTCAGACACCTCTGTGGATCTGCTCTTATTCTCCTTCAAAGATTCCACCCAAGCGCCACTCCAATCCGCAATGAGCAATCGAGATGCATCGCCATCAGAATTGTACGAGTATGAGGTGATATTCGCAAAGAAACAAGCTTTGCGTTGGATAAAGCAAGTTGATGAGAAACCTTTCATTCCTCCTGGTGGTACTGCAACATTCCAGATGGAGATACTTGGCAAGCCTGGTCTCACAAGTGCCCTGGTGCTCGTAGATTATGCTCATTTAGGAGCAACGGAGATGCAGGATAATTTCCACACCCGCCAAGTGAGCCTACAACTCACTGTAACTGTGAATGCTAGTGTTGAGTTATTACGAATGGATGTTTTGCCACTCACAGACAACGTGCCTCGCTCGCTTTGGTCAAAGATTGATGCCGACAATCAGGAGGAGCTTACACCCGACAAATACTGTCTATTCCTTTTGGATCTTCGAAACGCATGGCCAAGCCATCTTTATATTCACATCGATATTGAAAGTGGTGGGGCGGTCGATGAGGACATTCTTCCTGGAAATACGTCAAGGCTTATGTTCCCAATACGTCGTATATTCCTGGAAGAACCAGCTGCTGCTATACCGGCTCTTGACCCGTCCAGGCAGCGTCAATTTGTTGTCAGTACTGGAAGAGTAACGGCAGAATCCGAGCGGGCAACCAGAGAGACGTTTTGGTATCGCGAGGAAATTCTGAAGATGTTGAAGGCGACATGGAGGACGAAAACCTCACCTTACAGGACAGGGGAGATAGAACTCCGTGGCATGCGACCAACACCCCGAGTGATTGAAGCTATCAAGATCGACGACATCTGCATTGAAATATCAGTAGATGACCCTTCCGAAGACGGGAAATGTATACAACAGGTCTCCACGGACAGCTTTGCCTCTCTGCACATTCACATCACAAACCGATCGTCAAAACCTATCTATCCTCTGTTACGAATCCAACCTTCACTCCGCAATCAGCCGCACAATATAGCCCTCGATATTGTAAAAAAGTTCGTTTGGAATGGGATTCTGCAACAAGCACTGCCACTTCTCCCAGCCCACGAAACCACGCAATTCAGTATTGGCATGACACCGCTCTGTCGCGGTGAATTTGAGATCAGTGCATCGGTGGAAGAAGCTCGATTGATTGAGGAGCCAGAAGACAAAACCGCAGACAAAGAAAAAATGGGTAGGCCACGTGCTAATACAAAGACCCTTATGGATAGCGTGCTCGGCATGAAGGAGAGGCGGATCTGGCACTCTAGGGAACCGTTCATTCTAGTCGTGAGGGACGGAGAGAATGAGAGCAGTAGTGAGGAGGATGACGATGAATATGATGATGCAGAAGAATAGTCATGATGCTATATTTTGAGTATCTACTGGCTTCTCAAAATGAGTTAAGAGGGAGCTTGTTTTGAATAGATGATGCATACATGCGCGGTGTTTGGCGATGGGCGGGCTACCGATTTTCGATGATAGATGTCGATTAGATTGTACTCGTAGGAAGTATGTTAATGCAAATCAATCTGAAAAGGGCCTTTTGGGCTTCCTTTGCTTGTGTATTAAGCCAGGTCGTTGGTGTATGTTTTCTGAAGTCTTGGCCACTCGCGTTCGAAGGACCGATCAATTTGGCATTTTGTTCTCTGCTTTACTATATTACTATTGTCTCTTCGTCTTAGGTGGCGATCTGGGTGTTCATATCTGTGCAGAGCTATTACGTTCGTTGAACATTCCAAGGTGCAATCAGGCGTCACTACATAACCGTGTATAAAAGTCGTGACTGGGAGTTGAATTCGAACACTGATCCGTGCAAAGTATGAAATTGTACGAGATGCAGACTTACAATTGTCTATGATCACCCAAGCTCTACTACACCGCAACGAGGCATGCGGCACGGTCACTGAGGATGGCCGACCGGGTCTCAAGCGTTCAACCCGCCACTTTTGATCACCTGTATGCTTTTAACTCTGGAGTCGGCATTCATTGTCTCGTATGCCGAATCGAGTCAATGAGAAGTGGAGGTCTAATATATATATGTACCTAGCTAAGCTCCATTTCCAAACGCATTTGCTAGACACTTCTCCCACTTCTCAGTTTGTTCCGGGGAAATTTACCTTACTTGCCTGTGTTGGTCGGAGATAAAGTCTCCATGATCAATACTTTTCTTGCATTGTTTTTCACTCTTGCTTGGAGCAGAGTTGCGTTTGCTGCCACTGCTCATATGGCTGCTGCTCTGTCCTTCATGCCAGGGCAAAAGTGCTGGTCGCCGAGAAGACACTTACGGAAAAGGTGATTGAAGTCTACGGTTTCTCGTAGTTTGGTTGAAATTAATTTCCTGCAATAGGTCAGGATGGTAAATGGGCAGAAGGGTCCCAGAAGGGTCCTTGTGCAGGTAATTCTGGCAATGTAACCCGTCTTGGAATTCCAAAGATGTTCTCCAAGATGGCACTGCAGGAGTTCGACCAGCTCTTGAACATCCTCAATTTCCTTCTCGTGTTACTGCTGCTGCTACTTGTGATGTTGATCTGATTTATGCGCGCTCTTAGGCTATAGGGAAGGAGTTTTATGACATGGGTGTTCATGTTGCTGCTGCCATGATCACCTGTTAGTTCCCATATCTGATTCGAAGAAAATGATGATTCTAAAGGTGGTCCACTTGGTCGTTTTCAATTTCTCCTTAAGGGGGCAGGAATTGGGAAGGCTGGTAAGTCTTTCGAAATTTCCGGTAGAACGTGTCCAAGCGTTCTGCAGGTATTCAGGATAGACCTGTATGGCATAGAAATTGCTAACTGGTATGGTGTCAAAGGCATGATGGATTTGGTGACCAGGCATGCTCAAAACACGATACTGTTTAAGAGCAAGAGATCTACAGGTAAGTCAGAGCCGAGCAGGTTTAGTTAGTGTTGCTTATTCTTGGGTAGAAATCCTTTCAATTTCACAGAGCCGTACAGCATTTACAATGCGTCAGAGCAGCTCCCAATCTCGAGCAATATCGATGACAAGACCAATCATGAGATTTACTTGTGGTCTTTTGCCGAGGCTGTGAGAGCAGGTACAACCCATATTATGTGCGCGTACAATATGATCAATGGTACCCACGCTTGTACCAATTCTGAGTCCCATAATGGCATGTTGAAAGGCGAGCTTAACTCCAGGGCTCTTTAGTTAGTGATTTGGGAGGTAAGTCATGCACCTTTTGAAGTTCTGTTGAGTTTAAGCTCTCAATACTCACCACTGTAGGCACTTGGGGCACCGAAGGTTTCGTCATGAGTGGTCTTGACGTGAATATGCCTGGCTTGTGTTATGGTGGCGTTTTGGGCCAATTCTATGACCAGGAGCTGTACGATATGGTCTCGAATGGTATAATTTCTGAGTCTTGCCTTGAATACATGGTTGTTCGCGCCGTGACACCTTACATCTCGACTGGTCAACTAGACAAACCTCTTCCATCGATCGTAATTAACCCGGTCGGTATTGGAGCCAGCCATGTATCGTAATATACAGTACTAAAGCACTCTTGAGCTCATCAGGAAGATGTCAGCCGACGGTACTATTCTTTTAAAGAACACTGGCGGGCTCCCCCTCAAAAGTCCCCAGAATATCGCTGTCATCGGTCAAGATGCGGGACCCAATGTTCTAGGTCTTCAAGGATGTGGTAAGATATTCAGAGACTGCATTATTGGTAACAACAACGGCACCCTCTCCCTCGGTGGTGGTTCAGGTTATGCTTGGTCACACCTCTCGATGCAATCCAAAGCAAAGCTCTGGAGACACGCTCACTTGTTCAATTTGGTCTCGATAACACGGCGACCGCTATTATCAAAGAGACTCTTACTGGAAGGGCCCTGCTTATCTGTCAGCCCGATCTCTGCCTCGTTTTTGCTGAGAGATATATGAGGGAGAATTTGGACAGGAATGATTTAAACCTCAATATTGCTGATTGGACACACTCCGAAGACATCATTCTTCAGACTGCGGCAGATTGTAACAATACAATTGTTGTTCTACATGTTGGTGGGCTGGTCATTATGAAGGCTTGGATCTATAATACTAATATTACTGTTGTGGTAGCACCTCTCATGCCTGGCGAGCAGACTGGATCTGGTTTAGTTGACGTCCTGTGGGGACACGTCTCTCCTAATGCTAAGTTGCCTTTTAATAGTACGTATTTGCAAGGGTTAAGCTTATTGCACGTCTTACGAGCGGTTTGAGTTACTCAAACTAACTTGATGACTGATGGACTTACATCTTCGACATCTCGCTCAGTCGTCATGTTAGTTTTTGTAACCCAATTTCAATATACGAAGAGCGAAAAGCTCTTATTTCTTCACGGGCAACTTAATACTGACATCTAACAGTTGGCAAAACAAAATCTGACTACCTCCCAACACTAAATCTTACAACCACAGCCTCGCCCCTCAAGCCAATTTTACCGAGAAGCTCAAGATCAATCACCGGTGGTTCGACATATAACATCAAACCACGATTCGGTAAGAAGAAAAGTCCAAATCCCACTCGCAACGCTAACCTCTTCTTTCATCTGCCAGAATTCGGTTTCGGCTCAACCTACTCTTCCTTCGAATATAGCAATGTTAAATTAAGTGAGACTCCTGAATTAGATCAGTTTGCTATCCAGGAGACAAAGGAGATTTTCGCCCACCAGACGTGTGGAGAGTCGATATACGATGTCCTTGTCACGGTTACTGCTGAGGTCAAGAATACTGGGGACTAGACTGCTCCAGACGTTGCTCAGCTCGTCAGTAGAAGGTTATCTTCAGGCTTGTTAATTTGCTGACTCGTTTCATCAAAAGTATGTCGAATTCCCAGCTATAGAGAATCAACCTCTCAAAGTGCTTCGTAGCTTTACAAAGCTCAAAGATATACTTCCAGACTCGACAGAGACAGCTTCATTCCCGTAAGTTGTTCTGTCTCCTCGCTTAAGGCTTTTTAATATTCCACTAACTTTTCATTTTCTGTGTGTGTAGTATTCGGAGAAACGATGTAACGGTTTAGGATGCTATTGAACAGACATGGCGATTCTCTCAAGGACGCAAGGTTACCTTTCATGTGGGCGCTAGCTCACGGATATTGCTACTGGCTAGTTGTTACTTTCCCCTGATTTCTTCAGATGATGCTCTGGCGTTAACGTCACTTGTAATATAGTTATAGTCTCTCGAACATACCTTTTAACTAACTTACTCCGGAGCAAAAAAGCAAAGTTCTAGTCATGATTAAGTTTGCTATCTATGAAGGGGGCTATCAAGAGCGGTTGTTCGTTGTTATTCTACGTGCAGAGGTGCTAGGGTAGCTGTTTTACAGACCGCCTTGTAGCTACGCTGTTGAATCAAGTTTGTAATACATAGTCCTTCTCCTTCCTTGGTGTTTAAGCAGGTACTCTTTAGTTATAGAATGTATGTTGTTCAGTAACTATACGCATTCAGATTACTAAAGATAACCTAGTGACTTAAGATGAGCTCTAGCAGTAGAGTACCTACTTAAACACTAAGAGAAATAATAGTCGTAAATACATTCTACAATAAGGTAGCCTACATACCTAGCCCTGGCACCTTCGTAGAACGGTAGGACTTGTAAAACTTAATTGAAAGCATCTTTGTTTACATCCTTCATCCTTTAAAGTTATACAAATAGTGATAAATATGCTTGGTGCATTATCTAGGCACTTTCTTACCATCCCTAGCTCACTGACTACCACAAGGACTCTCACCAAACACATACCTTCAAACATTTCCCTTCATCGGTTGCACAAAAGGAGAGCGTCTCGCTTAACATCCACCGTATTCGTATCAGGCACGACATATAAAGTCTGAATCACGACAAAGAAAATTCTCAGCACCTCCCACTCACACTACATAAAAGCATTTGAAAACAACCACAAACTCAACCTCAATCCTTAATAGAAACCATACTTTAGCCCACTGAAATGGCAACCTACAAGATTTACTACTCCTCCCGCGATGGTTCGGGCGAAATGTGGTGTCCAGACTGCCGACGCGTTGAAGCAACCCTAGTTTCAATCTTCAACAAAGCGGAGGAACCCCGTAAGTTCTGTTCCTCTTCCATATACCATCTCCTGTCTTTCCTAAGTCAGATCAAAAAGTCGTGTTGCCCCGAGAGGAAAAGAATGTACAGTACAGTACTTACTTGATGCAGAAGCAGAATTCATCTATGTCACGCGCCCGGATTGGAAACAGTCGAATAACCAATACCGCCAGGCCCCGTTTAATTTGACGTCTGTACCTACTGTGTTGAAGTTTTCGGCTCAGGGTGAGATTCTGGCTAGGATTCAGGACGATGATATTTTGGACGGGGTCAAGATGGGGAGGTTTCTGGAGGCGTAGAGTTTGTGTTTTGTGGGTGTTGGGTGAGGGTTTTGGAATGTGTAGTTATGGAGTTATGTGAATGAAGCCTCTTGCTCATGGTGTCAGGTTGTGGAGAATAATGACCTGTTAGTCCTTGGTTAGTGGCGAAGCTTCAACAGTGGAAAGCCAAGGTAGAAAGAGATGTTGTCTTCGCGTTGATACAGACCTTTAGACTTAGCAGGTTCGTACATAAGAGCTAGGAGGCCGAGTTCGAAAGCGGAGTGACATTTTCAATACCCGACTGCTTCTGTTCCACGCCTCAAGAAGAACAGGGGCCTTACTATCACAACATCCCATTCACCTAACTCAAAGCTCTCGAATATGCGAAGAGGAATTCAGAGGCTTACAGTGCAACCCGTTCACATCAACAGGAAGACGAAAGCAGGAAGATGCAGAGTTATAAGTCATGTAGCTTAATTTTAAACTGGTTTTCCATAGCTAAATAAGGTATTACAAGTATTAATGCAAGTATTACTAGACCTTACAAGCCTTAAGACAAATGTCAAGGGCTAACATAGTAAGCTAAAAGTAGAGAACAAGAAATCTAAAGAGCGCGCTTAGATCTATACTTCTAAAGTAATAATATAGAAACTAGAACCTTTACTAATATCCTTAGTAAGTAAGAAAGAGAAATGAGAAACATCTACTAAAATACTATATAAGTTATAACACTAGTAGAATAACGTAGTACTATAAAAATAACACTTTTAGCACTGTGTATATATCAGGACCCTGGTTTTATATATTTCTATGCTACAGCTATAATTACTTCCGCCCTTTCCTACACCTTTCCCTCTTCTTTCCTATAACTCTCACCTCTTAATCTCCCGCACTTCTCTTAACACCTCACATCTCTCTGTAACCTCAATTTATAGCACTAATACTACTAATTAGTAGTACCTAAACTCTCCTTCACCTTCGTCTTGCCGTTATTGCTGTAATGATACTGCGTCCATCGATAGCCCTGAGCCACCTGGGCTCCTGCATTCAGGCAGTGGCACGCGAAGAGGAGATAATTCCTAGGGGTGATAGCCAGAGAGTAGCGCATAAAAGTGAAGGCATAGATTGTAAGAGCGCCGGTCATGGAACCGGATATCCTAAATGAAATGTGTCAGTCTCACATGTAGCATGTAGACTTGTTTCAACGGGGAAGAGGCTTTGTTGCCGGGGTTGTTTTATTTAGGATTCTGGGTTCTATCTTACAAGTCGGGACTCTTCCGGGTATCAAGAATTGCCGCGATTGGAATCCCGAAGTTGGACGCTGGGCCCCAGAAGTCTGCGTCTTATAAGTATAGCTCGACACTAGAGAACGATTCATGCCAGCAAGGAGCAATGAATCGACATACTTCACCATCTGACGGTAACTAAACATTCAACGTACGGGTAGAACACAAATAATCGGAAACCTTGTTCGATCTTATCTTCTGATTCAAGGCTCTGATAAATGCGAATACTCCCGACATGGCTAGATTATTATGTGTTCCGCGATGGCGACTGTCAAGCTGCTGAGTTCGAGGTGGTGGAGCTGAGTTGTGTTGCAATGTTAGATTTTGGCGGGACGTCCCATTTTATGATCCAGCTTGGTTGCTGCAACTACCACCGAAGCCAAGTCCAATACAATGGAGCACCGAAATAACCAACGGTGATTTCAGTGGCTGCAACACTGCTGACCAAACGGACATAATGAGATTTTTTTTGGCTATGTCCGGAGACTGGACTGGGCTGCATTTAGCGGAGAAAAGTTGTAACATCTCTCTGTAGGTGCTCTGTAGGTAGCTTGTTTGTTCTAGACACTTTGCAAGCAAGCAAAGATCTCATTGATACTGCCGATTGTTTGTTCGATAGACTATCTGACGGCACGATGGTCAAGTTATCGGCTGTCAGGCAGAGCAATGCTGCTTTCGCCGCCGACCGCTCCCAGTCCTCGGGACTCGTTTGTGTCTTTGCTGGTGCCACCAGCGGTATTGGTGCTAGCACCCTCGAGGTCATGGCATCGATGCTTCATGACTCGACCTTTTACATCTTGGGACGATCTGCTCGGAAATTCGAAGGCCAGCGAGAAAAGCTAGCAATACTGAACCCGTCTTGTCAACTGAAATTCATCGAGTGTGATGTGTCGCTTCTTTCCCACATCGACGCCGCGTGTAAGCAGATCTCGGCTGAGAAGATCAACCTTCTCTATATGAGTCAAGGTCTTGTTCCGCTAAATGGAGCCGAATGTACGTTTGTTTCCCTATGTTGAGTTTTCCTATCACTATTGCAGTATTGCTTGGTTTTTAATGTCCCAAACTGACCTTGTTGTCTCCTGCCAGATACTTCGGAAGGCTTAGAAATATGCTATGCGCTCTCGTACTACTCTCGCATCCGGCTTCTCACGAACCTGCTCCCGCTCTTGAGGAAATCCCCCCGACCTCGCGTCTTGAGCGTGCTCAACGGGGGCAAGGAGAAGGCCATCCTTGAGGAGGACCTCGGCCTCGAGAACGCGGCGAACTGGTCGACGACGACAGTCGTCAACCACACAACCACCAGCATGAGCCTCGCCCTTGACTTCCTGGCCGAGGACCCGAGCAACAAGAACCTGACCCTCATGCACGCGTCTTTAGGCTTGGTGCGCATTGACATCTTTGTGAAATTGAAAGCATTTGAGTCTTTGAGCATCTTTTGGTGGATCGGGCTGGCCTTGATCCGCAATGTGATAGGAGTCTTGATGATGGTTCGGGGCATCAGCCCCCAGGACAGTGGTGAGCGCCACGCATTCCATTTGACTAGCCATATCTTCACTCCCGGGTCAGTGCACTTGATTGATGAATCGAGCGAAGAGGTAGCAGGGAACGCGACCCTGCAGGGATATCGAGATAGAGGAATGGCCAAGAAGACATGGGAATACACGATGCGAGTGTTCGACAAGGTTCTCAGCCGAGTTTAGTTTAGCTTTAGTTTCTTTAGTCTAGACGAGTTAGTATTTTTTATTTTCTAACTGATAAAAAGATAAATTAAATAATATCTCTACAATAGAGTAAAAGATAACAAGCAAAACAGGTTTATTAACTCTTTAGTTAGGCTCTACTAAGAAGTACAAGTAGGTAGACATGATAATTTACAAGTGTCGCTTAACAACTATAGTCTTAGACACTAACTACGTTGAAGTCCCGTAAATATATATTTATAAAAGTGTGTGAGATGTTTATAACTTCTTCCTAAGTTCTGCTTGTATCTAGGAAGAAAGATCTATTATAAGTTAGTGTTACTTTACCTCTTTGTCTCGTATCTTATACTACAAGACCTCCACACCTATCTCCCTAAATCGCTAGACTTTCCAATTACCAAAGGGCCCCATCCTCAATATTCAGGGGTCAGCTATCCGAACTCTACACAAAAGGCCCTTTAATATTGTATCGAACGCAAAGGACCAAGAAGGGGTGAAGCATAGGTATACTAGCAACTATAGAGGCAGCTAGGTTCTGCTATCATGGAGAAAATATAGAATGGACTTCACAAGTTCGCAACATGTATAACAGGGGACTGAGCGTGAAGGCATCACTGGTTAATACTACGTCAAGTTGCGAAGAGGTTGGAGTTTGACGCTCAGAAATCTCAGCAATGTTCTTAAGGCAGATGTGTTATGCTTGTCTTGGGTTCATGTAGATGAGGGAAGTGTAGAGACGAAGAGGGATGCATATATGAGATTCACCGAGGAAAGGAACGACGTCCCATGACTCGTTGACCTGAATAGGAGAAACCTATTCCATGTAATTCAGAGAGGCCTCAGAGGATAACGCAGCATGAAGTATGCTATACTTGCTCAACTGCGCCGAAAAGCGCTCTGTATTCATATGCTCAATCCCGTCTATGAACGCCGCTGCGATGGGTATCTCTCCGCCAGCTGCCATGCAAATGCTGCCCATTTTCCGAGCGCCGCCTTATGATCTCGTGAAAATCCGGATCCCATACAAGCCCATATGACCGAAAGCGCAAAAAGTGAGATTCGTATATGTCCTTCATCATTCATGATTGTTGGTAAACTCATCCTTGCGAGAGGTTGCCCCACTCGAGCTTGAAGCGACCTGTGGATGGTTGGTACTCCTTCAGCGCCTTGATGGCCTCCTCTGGAGAGTTTGCACCCTTCAAAATGCCGGCATTTGACTCAGCAATGAAACCCGCTTCGACGCTACCCTGAACCCATGCAAGAATACCATCCCAGAAACCAGCGACATTCAAGGCAATAATACCTCGCGTGTGGATGCCCAATTGGTTCCAGGTGACGATCTCCATCAACTCCTCCATCGTACCATAGCCTCCAGGAAGAGCGATGAAGCCACTTCCCGGCGGACCTGCAAGGACCTCGGCCACCATCTTCTGCTTGCGGGTATGCATATCCTTCACAACAGTAGTCCGGCCGTAGGAATCGTACTTCGGAACACCCTCAATACCATTGTTCTTCTCCGCTTCTTCAGACTCGGATGATCGTTCGTACTTAACAAGTGGTAGAGGAATTATGCCGTGTACTGACTTTGGACCTTTAAGTGAGACCATTGTTCGTGCTACTTCTCCCATTAAGCCAACCGTTCCTCCGCCGTAGACCAGAGCTGCGAATATGTGTTAGCTAAAATAACTGGGGTGGGAGCCATTATCATCCGCGAACATGCAAGGAAGGAAAATAGGACAGCGGAAAATAGAAGAACAGTGGAAAATAGAAGGACAGCATAACTTTAACATGAGGAAGTATAGGAGGGAATGAAGTTCTTTGGGATATGACGGGAAGATGCATACAGATATCGTGTTCAGCCAGCGTTCGTGCAAGCTGCCGAGCTGCCTCCATGTACACAGGGGATGTTCCCGGAGAAGCACCCATGAAAACGCAGATCTTAACCTTTGGATCCGCAGGTGTCGAAGTGCCGGAAGACTCAGTTGAGGTGTTGTCTCCATCCTCAATACCGTTGGACAAGATTATTTCTCCATTCTTTGTACGCACATCACCATTGGTAGAAACAATTACACCACCTGCTTCAAAAACAGCTGGGGATGATCCGCCCGAGGCCATCTTAAGAGATCTGGACGCGGTAAAGAGGGAAGCCGTGGAAGACTTGGAGAAAGCGTAGGTGATATGGAATCGTCGACCGGTTGAGGTGGTGAGCAGTCGGGATCGACGGGTTGTGAAAAGTCCAGCGGGGACTGCACGGGTCTTGTAGTTGCGAGTCAACACTTGTAGGAGTGCGTGGGCCGCCATTTTCTGCACTTGTTCTCTCTTGAGAAGTGGATGATTGGCGGAAAGAGGAGAGTTTGCTGCACTACGCAGCTTTGTGGGGAATAGACGTTGTGAGATTGTAACTCGAGCGAGTCACAAGAGTTCTGGGACTGACCTGTCGTGTTGTACCTCGATACTGCGGCTGGCAAAAGCAAGTCGATGCTGTCGGTGAAAGGGGGGATGCAGAGATGCAGAGATGCAGAGAGGGAGGTAGGGACGGGACTGTCGTTTGTGTGCCTTGCTTTTTCTCGTCGATGGTCGCGTGTCCGGACAAGTGAGTGAGAGGTTGCAGGAGTACGTAGGTAATTGGGAGAAAGAAAGCTACCTGGGTATGGTCGAAGACGTGAGGCGTCTTGTGATAGACTCGTCGGAAGTTGCAAGGAGAGGAGAGGTGGAGAGGCTGTTGCGGGTATGGGTGGCTTAGGTACATACGTCCTGGTGGTGGTGGTGGTCGTAGGTGGTGGTAGCTGTCGCTTACCTGAGGCACAGGACGGTGTAGCTGTCGCTTACCTTAGGGACAGTAGAACTACAGAGCCTTGTCTGCCTTGTCTGCCTTGTCTGCCAGGCATCGGCTGTGATTGGACCAACACGCTTCACATCTCCAGCCTTCCGCTGTTCTGTTCGCCCACTTTGTTCTCTTAACGACAACCACGACGTTGTCCTTCTCTCACTCTGCAAAGAAGCATCAACTTTCTGCACGAGGTTGATCTCCATCCGATTTGTGATGCCTCCTCCTACAGCTCCAGCGCCTGCTGGTGCGCAGGCACAAGGTGGCGGCGGCATGAGTGTGCGTTGTTTTCATTCCGATGCAATCAATGAGAATTTACTGATGGGTGTTGCGGAAACAGCCAATGATGAAATCCGTCATCCAGGCTGTCGGTCTCTTCATGGGAATGCAATTGATCATGACAAAGCTTACAGGAGGGGGAAATAAGGCGACGACGACTACAACTACGGATGCGAGCGGCGCTGTGGTTACAATGCCAGCCAATACAGGCGTAATCCCCCCTTACCATGCGCGCCCCGATTCCCTGGCAGAAGGTGCTGTATACAATCCGGTTCCTCAGCGGATTGCGCCCATATGGCCGGACAATAGCCCATTAGACATCACAATCGTTGTATCGCCATCGTTTGTCGCGAAGCCTCTTGCACAGGTTGATCGGGAGAATATTGTTGTCGATGAGATGGGGTTTGTGCTTGGGAAATCCGAAGAGAACCGAGTAATTGACACAAGTTTCGCTGTTCCCAAGGAAGTACAGAACAATGGTACTTTGTGGGCTCATTTTTATGTTGGACTCTCTGGAAGCAAATTGGATCCAGCCACCCCAGGTTACGACCCAACTAGAGCTTACCACCTTGTTCATCCTTTGACTCAGTATATCCTCCAGAAGAAGATTGTGAAAACAAAGAATCTCCTGGCAGCGGCCGAAGAAAAAGAAGAGGTGTGTTGAGTGCAAGTGAGGCATTTCGCCATTTGACTAACTGTGGCTAGCCGGAGGAAGAAGTTCCCCAAGGACGGATTATTACCTCTCATTACCATCCGAACTTTACCTTGTCCTTCATCCCTGATACCGGTGTTATGCATTTCCCGACTTTGCAGCCAGCTGTTCGCCAATATGTCCGCATGGAAGCAACTGGGGCTCGCGACGAGACGGGACAGAATGGGTGGTATTACCCAGTTCTTTTTGTCAATACTTTCTGGCAACTTAGAACTCATATGACGACTCTCAATTCAACCGTCACCAGACTACCGCTTCATATTGATCTCAACAACATGGCAAACTGGAAGTTTAGCATTCTTGCGAGTGTTGATGAGGGTGCTAAGCAAAGTGCTAGAACTGCTGCAGCTGGTGAGTACATTCCTCAGATTTCAAATTACTCCTAGCTAATTCCAGCAGGCGGTTCCGTACCAGGTGGTGGTGATGGCAGCGAATTCGAAATGATCAAGGAAGTACTTCTCGACACGAATATCTACCTTCTCGGTACAACTGTTGTTGTCAGCATTTTCCACATGGTTTTCGAGATGTTAGCTTTCAAATCTGACATCAGCCATTTCCGCAACAAGAAGAACAACGTTGGTATCTCTGTCCGCTCAATCCTCGGAAACGTCTTCATGCAGGCAGTCATCTTCCTTTACCTTCTCGACAACAATGAAAACACTAGTTGGATGATCCTCTTCAGTCAAGGTATGGGCATTCTTCTGGAATTCTGGAAGATTACCACTGTTGTCGATGTGCGTATTCGCCCAACTGCTCCAGGATCAATGCTTCCTTATATGATCGCTTTCGAGGATAAGCACGAGCTCTCTGAGACCGAGGAGAAGACCAAGGAATATGACGCCGTAGCCTTCAAATATCTGTATATGGTCGCAGTTCCCCTCCTCTTCGCCTACGCAGGCTACTCCCTTAAATACGAAGCACACAAATCCTGGTACTCCTTCGTCATCGCTACACTTGTCGGCAGTGTCTATGCCTACGGCTTCCTTATGATGGTTCCATCCCTCTACATCAACTACCGCCTCAAGTCCGTGGCCCACATGCCCGCCAGAGCCATGACCTACAAGTTCCTCAATACCTTTATCGATGATCTGTTCGCTTTCACGATCAAGATGCCAACTCTTCATCGGTTGGCTACGCTCAGAGATGATGTTATCTTCTTTGTATATCTTTATCAGAGCTGGAAGTACAAGGTTGATTACACCCGTGTGAATGAGTTTGGCCAAGGTGGTGATGACGAGGAGGTTGAGGAGAAGATTGCCAATGAACCACTGAAAAGTATCGATGGTGGGGATGCGAGCGTGAAGGTTGGAAGTGATGGTGCCAAAAAGGCCGACGATGTCGCTGATGCTGTTGCTGCGAAGATGACAGGCAGGGAGAAGAAGAGTGGTGCCACGAAGAGGAAGTAGAAGTACCCTCAAGGTTTTGGAGTATTTGACTCTTGGATATCATTATTATTATCGGCTTGAGATTGGATGCTGTGGCAGAGTCTTGTATAGCAACTATACCCGTCTTTGGAATGTGTTACCGAGCCCCTTTTTAGACGAAATCACATGATTCGATCACACTGTAGCACAAGAGTGAACTGTTAGGATTCTCTTCCTACTTAGTCTCGCTTGTCCTACTGTTCGCATAGGTCTAAGTCATGGGCTTACTAAGTTTAGGTTTCCCAACCTATTTCAATGGTTCACAATCCGTATTCAGTCTTACGTCGTCCTATAGCCTAGGTAAAGAAGTCATTGCTTACACACGTCCTTTTGACCAAATTCACAGCTTTGAGTCACTCAGACCAAGTCAGCGATTGGGATCGTTTCATCTTTCGAACGTGTCCCTATTCATCACTTCCCCTCCCTTGCCTTCTCCTATCTACGCGAAATCACCCAGAAACAACACTTCTGCGTAAAGATCCAGGCACCCCAGAGGCAGCCATTATCTTCTCTCTCTCCCTCTCCTTCTTCTCTTGTTGGTGGTGTGGCTTATGAGAGTGGCTGTGTATCATTTTGTTAGCTCAAGCTGCTAAAGTTATGGTTTCGAGGACGTACAGTGCGGGTGTTGGAGTTGTGTGGGCCGTGGGATTGTGGATGTAGAGAGACTTGGTGCGCATGGGTGGCTTCTGGGTTGGTTGGCTGGCTACGATGGGGAGTGGTATCCTGAGTTATTGGATTAGCTTTGACCGTCGAATGGATGGGGAATGATACTTACTTTGATTGATCTGCATGTGGCATTGTGGCGGATGTTTGTAGATGTTAGGAGATGTTGGGAAAGGGTTCAACTTACTGCTATATATGTTGGTGGATATGAAAGGAGCTTGAACAATAAGAAACGCTTGCGAACAGTAGTATTGTGAGTGAGTAGAGGGACAATGGTTGTTGGGAGGCATATTGGACTGGGGACATGGTAGTACAATTACAATTGGCAGGAAGCTTTCCATTGACAACAACTGTAATCGAAAGGAATCTATTAACGTTAACTTAAGCTTCCCGGTCTAGACAACGACTCTGGCCTGCGTTTTTCATGGTCGTTGGAACCGTGTTGTTTGACGTCCTGCCAATAGTTGAGGGCACCAACTCGGAAGATCTGTGAGGGAAAGGCACAGATATTTGTAACCTACCATGACTGTATCCACTCTCGTAGCCCATCTTTTGAAGAGATTCAGATTTCGGAAGCGCCAGCCACGCAGAGAAGGCTTGAAGTACTAAGCGAGTAGGCATGGTGCACTGAAAGACTGTCAGTGTCTCTTTGGAGTGCATAGTATATGCCTTCCAGCAAATACTTTTGTGGATGTGTAATGTGATGGAGTAGAAGTGCGGGAGATCCAAAGTGGAATTTGGGCGTGTGACTTTGCAGTGATAGGTGGACCCGCCTACCGAAACGAGTACCAAACTCAGCGGCAGCGACAACGACACCAGTTCCACGCCTGAAGAGATAAGACGTCCCGTATAAGGAACCTAGATGAAGGTAAATCCACTCCATATTCAATATCGACATGTTTGCTATGAAATAGGGAGGTTATGTTGAAGTGGCATAGTCATGGTACAGGGCCCAAATCTCTCGGCGTGGTAACGTGTACCTTCTTTTGGAAGGAAGAGCGTTTATCACACCGAAGGAACTTTGTGGGAAGATAGATGTGGTCAACTAGATCTGGCGATGAGTTCCCTGAAAGGGGATACGTCGATAAAGTGATATAATGAAGTTTTAACCATGGATCGAGTCATCATAAATGTCATTGCTTGAGCGAAGTGACGTCCTGTCTCAAATACAAGCCTACATAATCTACATGTGCGTGTATCGCACAAATGTCGTCTTCAGCTTATATTATTCATCTGCAAGTCAGGTAGGGTACCACAATGAAAAGATATGCTGAAGTGACGACATTGACTCGGAGCCAAAGCGAAGCCAGCAGCACGTTCCAGGAAGGCAGCGCTTTTAGCTCAACCATAGGATCACTACAAAACCAAAGGAAGATATCTAATGGCCTTGAAAAGTACCCAGAAAGCGTGATCAGTCTGCTCTCTCTGTTTGTGGATACCAAGGTATTCTAACACGGAGGTTTTGACTTGACCAGAGAACAATAGAACCAATCAAGTCCCAATAAGCAGACGCAAGCAGAGACTGGCCCATAGTCCCTCCATGAAAGTGCACTAGAACCTAAACCGGCATCGCTTGTTTCGCGTCTGCCATTTTAAAGTCAAGTCCTTTCGCCTTCCCAACTTTCTCCTCCACACAAACCTCAACATCCAAATCTTCAATCAACAAACAATACTTCCTCTCTTTCATCTTCCACTTCCTTATCCTCAGAGATTGATGTCTCTTATCTCACCTTCTATTCTTCTCTTGAAGGAGAGCAGCTCTCCGGAGGTTCAAGTAAGCTGCATCCCCTCCTCCCCTCCAAATTCTGCATCGAGCTCGCGCACCTGCAGATCGTCCTCCCAAGCCTTCTCTCCATCGCCCTTCACCTTCACTCTGCACGGACCTACTCTGGTGTCTGCAGCTTTGCTAAAGTGTCAACAGTGACAGCGAGACCTCAAAAAGACGAAAGCGCCCTCGGTGTCCTCCCCACCTCCTGGCTACATGAAACCCTGGGAGGGCCCGGGGGGTCAGACTTTCGAAAAACCATTCGTTAGTCCATACCACCCATCCCCCTTATCACTTCATTATCACTCACCATCAAGGGCTGTGAAGACATCAAGTTCAACAAAGACTATTGACGTCCGCCCTCCTATCATCAAATGTACCATCAATGGGGAGGACCTGGAGGACTCAGGGTGATAACCTGTTTGGACTCTTCATTTGGTAAGTGATCAGCACCATAGAGACTGATACATTACAACTCACACTCAAAGTTTGCGAAAGCATCAAGTTCAACAAAGGCTTCTCACGTCTGCCCTCTGAGTGCCTCCCTCCTAGGTCCATTACCATCCATAGGGAGGACCCGGAGGGCCCAGGGTGATAACCTGCTCGGACTCTTCATTCGGTAAGTGATCAACACCACTGAGGAAGATACAGTACGGCTCATACTCAGCAAGTTCAGAAACGAATACCCCATTCGAAGATTCAGTGCCTCCTGGGTGCCTCCCTCAACAAACTGCAACTCCAATCCGGGAGGACCTGGGAGGCAACGCACAAACTCAGCAGTCGAATTGACAAAGACATGGACCTTCGGGCACTGCGGGGGCTCCTCAGATCAACGGAGCTCCTCCCGGAGGTCAACAAAGACCAAACAGAAGAGAGTAAGTCATTCAAATTATGCGAAGCCTTTAGGAGAGAGTGGCGCTAAAATATTTGCAAAGGATTCTGGCATCAACGCTCTGCCCTCTGTGCTCTACCTACCATTAATTCACTCTCAAGAGCAACCACCACGTCCTACTGTGGTGGGAGGGCACGGGAGGCTGCCAAAAACAATGATCAGATATTTGAAAAATGATTTTGTAAGTTGATCTGAAATCCTTTACTCTACCTATTATGCTTAAGCTTACCAATCTTCCAAGATTGCTTCCAAAATACTTCCTCAAATCCAGTTTGGGACCTGGGTATCGTCCCTTTTGAAAGGCCTGGCCAATAAAATTGGTGTTTCATTAAACATTGCTGATGCTTCCACACCATCACTATCTTTACCCCATATCCAGCATTGGTTTAGATCCAATCTCACAGCACCTCTTTCATTTGAAGGCCAGAAACGTCGTCGCTGGGCATGCACAAACAGAGCAACCATCCAGACGTATAACCCAGTCATTCGCTGTGGGACCTGAGCATGTCCCTAAAAGGCTTCACCAAGAGCCTTGGGCTCTCCCTAAAGCTCAAAGTTTATCATGAATAACTTGGTATGTTGGTTCTTTTCGGAATTTCAAGCTGGACCAGCTAACACGAACCAAACAGTACTGTACATCACAACAGAGCGACATACATGGCATTCGCATATGTATGTGGGAATCACAACTCTGCCCTATGGGTGCCTTACCGGGACCTGGAGGGCTCGACATCCGAGATTTCAACGGGACATGGGCCTCGTCTCCTCCCAGACAGCCACCACAACGGGGGGACGGGGTCCCCGTTGACCAATCTTACTCATCTCAATCACCTTTCAACCAAATATAAGCCACAACAAATACAACTGCCACGATGAATGGTCTCCAACCGACCACACCAACTCCCAGCTTCCACAAACCAATTCTCATCACGATTCATCTGAAGTCTCCAGTCTGCAGCAAAAACCCATCATCTTCTCAGCCAGATGTCTGCCAGCCAGAGCGTTTTGGGACCTTGGCAGCGTCCCTAAAAGGCCAGAAGAGGAGTCCGGGTGTTACGGGGCAGCGGGCACGTGTGCATAGTAGTTAGCTCCCACTCTTTCCTGTATATAACTTTGGCTCCGGCCCTCGTCCCTTATTCATGTTTTTATGATCCTCATTCTGTCACGTCGTTGAGGGGAAATTTCGTATGGGGAATATACAAGTAAACAACTGCAAGACTAGTTAGCGAGTAAAATCCTGCTGCTTATATTGACTATGTCAGTGACTTCTAGTGTTTCTGGGTTCCTCCATTGATGGGAATATCTTCAATGCCTGGCAAAAGAATGATCGGAATGACCACAAGATAGGACTGTAGCTAATATCATCTCTAGAACGAAGGTGATAGTGATAAAAACACCGCGCTTGGAGCAGTACAGGTTTGAACAGGGAAAAGAATAGAAGGGAAGGTTTATGAACAAGGACGAGTGCTTTGTGTGTGGTGATGGAAATTTGGCAGTTTAGACAGAATACCATGGCTTATACCTTCTAATTCCTACCATGCAAGGTATTTATTGTGAACATGTGTATAGATACAAATCTAAGTCACCTTGTCAAGGTTCACCCTGTAAGCCACATCAACAATCACAAGCAAAATTTACAGGCGACATTTAAGCGAGGTGAGAATATCTACCGACCTGTTCACAGTTCTAGTAAATGTCAAATTCTGCTTAAATTGTCTTCTTATTATGAGTGATTAAGAACATCCAATCTTCTTTCTTTTAATCCACAGAGTTCTTTCTGGTATCCGACATGTTCTCTTCTCCGTTCTCTGGCCCGATCATGGCATCTAAGTAGTTTCCACATAGTTTAGAATATGTAAGTAGAAGCATGCTTCATGAAAATGCTCTTGCCTCGGGAAAGTGGAAGTGATGCCGCGCGAGTCGAAATGCACTTAGGAGTCGTCATACCATTTGTGACTCATGGCTAGTAGCTAGGAGCTGCGAAGGATAGTGGTGATTTCGAGGCCAGAGTAGCATGCCTTGTAAATCGCCCCAGTGAAGATAATAGAGAATCCGCTGATATTTAGCCTTGTAAAACATAGATGTGAAAACGCAGTAATTTCAAATTGGTATAGGAAGGTAGCGTATTACAACTTAACATCCCTATCATGATCCCTATCATCATTATCATTATTATACTGAAAATGCTAAAATACTAGAGAGTCAAGAGCACAGCTACACAAGTAGGTTAAATCCAATAATGTTATCAATGCTAATCTCTATGTAGCGCGGCCCTAAACAACTGTATCACTGCTCTTTTCTATATACTAGACATAGACTTCTAGACGAAATAATAGCCACTTCCATGCCGTTGGTTTACTAGGTATTATATATATCAATTTAGACCTCTACGAGTCCTCTAAGTCTAGTAACAAATCTAGTAACAACTTGCTATTTAAATTCTATATTTTAGAGTCTTGTCGGGCACTAGACACCTATAGTTAAGTTCTATATCGCTTTTATGTGTGTAAAGTAGGGATTTAGCTTTGGTGCCTGTTTCTTCTATGACCTTATTGTTAAGTTATATATTATGTATTATAACAAGTACTTGATAGGCAGACATTTTATTGGCACAAATACTACTGGTCCTAAAAGTGATAATTAAATCGTGGTTTACTTTTATCAATGTTATCACACCTTACCCGTAGATAAAATAAGCTGAAAGGCCACTTAGATTACAAGAATACAATCTCCTGTATAATGAACTACTGAAGTGAACCACTAGTGTTTTTAAATTTAGATTATTGAGCTTTCTATAGGATGTTCTCTGTGTGACATAAAATTTCTAGTATAGAGGTTCTAAAATCCTAAAGACAGGTGATTTCCTAGTTTTATTGATAGCAATCGTTATAACACGATAAACACGTAGTATTGTAGTAGACCGCTCAGTACTTAGTTAGAGGTTATAGACATATAGTCGCTGAAGTCTGTTCAGTAACTAAGGCATGTAGATCCAATGTTATTGCTGTTTGTAAGTAGTATAGCGTCATGTGAATTTTAGGTAAGCAGTGCGTATATTTAAAAGGGGGGACTATCGCTTAATTAACAAGGTCTTGGCAGTACATATACGCGTCAGAACTCAACTTCTGACATTTACAGTCCTTGAACATCGTAACCTGCTTTTTACTTTGTTAGCAAGACAATAAAACTTTCCTAGGTCAAGATTTGGGAATTCTAGAATATTACAACGTGTTCCCTTACTAACGCCCTACTAGATATGAAAATTTAAGCCGGTCATAATAAGCGAAATGCTACGAGGTCATGTTTGCTCTTAGTTACTCTACTCAAAACTTAAGATGGGAACATACACAAATGCTGGCATTTTCCAATTTTCCAATTTTATTGTTACACTTACTTATCTTCTCGAACAAAAACTGTCTTTAGCGCAGCACTTACGACCAAAGCCCACGCCCTATAAACAACAATATCTATGAACATATAAAGTCACCATCTTTCATCTAATCCACTCAAATCACAGCACAGCGGCACCAAGTCTACGGCCGTAATGATGGGCAAAAGACAATCACAAAAGATGCGCGTAGATCATTGTATTCGGGACAAGTTCTACGATATCAAGAATCGGGTATGGCCGAAGGAACGTAAGAGTACCTTGGAGGAAAGCTCTACAGAAGATGACTGGATTGACTTCGGAAAGCTAAGAGCAGGGGAAAATGTCACCGAGTTTGTTCGCCAAGAAATCAAGTTCAGGAAGCTCATGGCGGAGTTTGAGCGAGCGATTGCGCGACAAAAGATGCGGGAGGAAAAGGCGAGAAGAAGCTTGAAGAGAAGAGTATGTTCGAAGAGATAACAGAAGACGCGGATCTTATTGCCTTGAGCCAGATTTCTAAGTCATCGCAGGCAAACTTTGAGAAGGACTGAAGTTTACAACATGGATGTTTCTTGCTGGTGCTCAGTAAAACTGTGAAGTAGGTTCTATGATTGGCATGTAATTTAGCACTCATTCTTTTGAAGCTATTTACGAATATACACATAAATCTATACCCTAGCTCTCAACTCTGTGTCGATTACCTAGAATAGCATCATTTTCCCACACATACCATCTCAAGGTTTCCCACAATGACCCTTCAACAACTCCTACAATGATTCCAGTTGCTCTCCTAGTGAATATTTCCCGATTGGTTCTCCTCCTCTAACGTGCCATTTACTCGCAAACGTTTCAAGGAGCAAGGAATTCGAATGATTCCACATGGGTCAGCAATTTCCACGTGAGGAAGAATTCTTTGTGCTTCACCTATGTGGTCAAACATGGGCTCAGTCAAGTGTTTTATCAAGTCGGCCATATTGATGGTATAAGCATCATTATCGCTGCGCTCGTGAAGCTCCCATTCGACCTTTTCAAAACTAGTTTCGTGAAATGTGATTTCGGGTCTCCAAGCATCGATACCGTATGTGAAGGTGATAGTCTTTAAACTACCCGTTTTGAGGTGAAAAATAGATCCATAAATTCACTAGGCATAGCCAGGGGAAAAACCCAAATTTTCAATCTTCTTGGTATGCTCACCAAAGTACTGTATAAACAAGTTGAAACGCCATATGAAGTCGTCCACGAGCGACCACGAGTCGTGTTCTGGCTCAATGGGCAGGCTGTGTTGTGAAAGCAGCAAGGTGTCGTAGGTACAGTTAAATAATAATCTCTTTTCCTCATGGAAGCTATCCACTGTGATCGTTTCGTAGAAAGATTCGGCCATTGAATTCGACTCTCGGCATGCGATGAGGAGTGGCGGAATCGGAACCACGATGATGCATGGGTTGTACATCGGACATAGAAGCTCGACGACTCGTCCCGCTTTCAAGGCTTCATCCCAAATCATATTTCTGAGCTCCGGAGACAACTTTGAGAATAAAGTAAACTCCGTCAAAGGAACTGTGCATTGCCTGGATAGAACGGCAATGTTTTGCTTTTGTGGCTCCATGGTGACTTTGTGCTGATTTATCTCGAGTGACTGTAGAAGGCTGGTGGATTTGACGTTCAAATTGCAGAAGGAGGACACATAAAAGAAAAAATACCAGCAATGGTGAGTCAGTGGTGCGCTAGATATTACTTATCGTCTATATTAACAAGCTCTATTGGCACAATGTTGGGCGAGACTGGTCTCTTTGCAGTCTAATTAGCAACGCGCCGTTGAGGAGCCAGGGCTAGGCAGACTTTGTTATACTAGTCATAATATATAGGCTAATCTACTGCGAACACTTATCGATCGCTTTAGCAACTTAACTAATTAGCAACAATGATCTCACAACATCAAATTCTTTTGCTAAAAGTCATAGTTATGGAGTAGAATGCACTACATATGCACTATCATCCAAAGTGTGCTACACTCCTTCTGAACTATAGCCTTCGTATATGACAGCAATGAGTATCTCACTGAACTCTACAACCCTCGAAATTATCGCCGCCCAAATGGGACAAATCGTGAAACAGCAGCAAGACCAGAATGTGGAGATTTAAGGATACAGGAAAGCGTTGAATTTTCATCTTGGGGGCCTATCGATCACAGTACCGCCAATGCACCAACACTCATTGGACTGAACTTTAGGGTTGCATGACAGCAGAGATTTGGCTTCGACCAAATGGACTCACGCTCCACGCATTTCTCGATACCTGCAATGAAATGAGCTGCGTTGATCGCGCCTGGCTTAGCAAACACCGACCTAATCTGCCATTACACACAGCCGAAGCTATAATCCCTAGACAAGGAATCATTTTCCGCCTTGATCAATGCAAACATTTTGTAGTGCTGCCGATATACTTTCATGGGTACAATGCGAATGGAGAGAAGGTTCTTGGGCTAGTCAAAAGGGAGGTGCATGTTGCGAACAACCTCGACGCGAAATTATTGCTTGGGATAGATGTTTTCGTAGAAGAGGAAATTGATATTCTGGTCGCGGAGAAGAAGGCACGTATTAATAACCGTGGAATTTTGGTTTCCCTCGTGTTTGAAAAAGCCAGCTTTTATGAGAGGACTATAACCCAAAGTTCGTTAGCAAGGAAGGTAGATGTACGTACCAACAGTATAAAGCACGGATCTTTTCAAAAGAATAGTCGGATGTATGGTCAAAAGTAAAAAGAGAACCTAAGTACTTGATTGAGTAGAACTTTCTTTGACTGAGCTCTAACATGCCAAGTGAACAGACAGCAAGTGGACTTGTTCAAACAGACTGAATCTGTTCTTACACTCCCAATCCCTCTCCTGAAGGCCATCATATCTGGAAAAACTGGTCATGATGATCTCCATTTTTGCTTTCCTAGCGCTACATGCGGGACCCCCTCATGATTGACTTCTTGATCAATATCAAAATTTCCCTTGTACAAACTAGTGCCTGCTCTTCATCGTAACCAACCACCTTTTAGTGTTCTCAAAGATTCTAGCCAATAGACTAGTAAATAAAGGGACAAAGTAATACGATTGGAGGCTGTCATTCATTCCAATTGAGAATTCTTTGCCCCAGATACGGCCAACTACGCCTTGGCCCTTTCTCTCCCAGGGAATATCGTGGATGTGACAAGGACAATAACGAAGACTGATATAATTGCAACTTGACATCCAAACACAACGCTTGCGCTTACTTGAGTCGACTCCGGACTCTGGAAATAGGAGACCCAGAATCCAGCTCGAAGTGAGGTTAACACTTCTGTTGAGTTACATGGGAATTCGAAGACGGGGGAGAACAAACTACACCACGTATTCAAGATTGCCGATGCAATAGTAGCATAGTTTGTATTTGTCTCTAGATCAAAAGCTGCGATTGTCACCATGTTGCCAAATATTCCAATAATGGACCTAAAACAACCAAACACAATACTGACCAGCCCGAAAGTGAAAAGTACGCATATCATATCGAGGGTGGGGATTAAAACTCCATGAAGTCGGTATCTTTTGTTGTGAAGCCAATTGGCCAGGTAAAGCTCACCATTGTCGTGCTTCCTACATCTGAGTTAGCAGGTGCTCAAAATTCATTTCACACTAACCACATACAGAGCAAAATAAGTGGTAGGTGGAAGATATATTTGACCAAGGTGATCGTTGTCCAGCCCGGCTCCTGCTTGCCCAAGCAGCAACTGGACAAAAGATCGTCATTTCTTCACACCAGATTTGCGGCATACTATGTTTCTTGCCCAAAGACTAGGTCTAGACTTGTAGAAAAGGCATACAGAGTGATAAAAACAGCGAAAGTTTCTCTCCAGCTCATCACATCTCAAGTATCCAGCAAGTGTAGGTGTAGATGACTCTACTCTGAGCTCGCTTGATTTTTGAAAGCTTGTAGGTAATTTGCACTTGCATGATGTATACAGCAGTCCAACCAGGGAAGTCGTGTCTCGTATGTTTATTATGCGTGGCCAATCTACTCATTGTCACGTTCGTTTGTTCATGACTTAACGCGTTCTTTAACTTACCTTTAGAAGAATACAAGTCATGAATGACCGGAAGGTCAATGACTTGGGTCGGGTGGAAACAGACTCAGCTTTATAAATAGGACTTTGAAACCAGAAACCCATGGGGAATAATTTGTACATTAGACCAGACTAGAGCAAGGGAGTATGACAATTGAAGAACTCCTAGAATCCTTCGCCAAGTCCAAAGTCAAACGCTACAATAACGCCTCGCCTTGATGCGACCTTTTTTCCCATGCATGCAATCATTATCCCGAAAAGAACCGCCACCAAATAAACAAAATCATAAAAAGTCCCAATCCACCTATGGGACCATACTGCTTTAGTAACAATTCCCAGTTAATCCTCACAGCTGCCTTCCGGTACTTTCTACTATCCTCTCTCAACCTACTGGAAACCTCGCCCATCCTCTCCAGGCTGTCTCCTCTGTACAGCAAATCCTCAATATTCTTCGTCATTACCTTTGTGACATCTCGAAGTTCGTCATTTAGCTTATCCAGGTTCTGCGTTGCACGTGTGTCCGAGTAGGTTGATTTTGTGCGCTGGATGAAGGTGTCGAATTCCATGAAGGCATAAGGACGGAGTGTGGGGGACAGAGTTTGGGCAGCGGGATAAGTGGTGCTGAATTCGGTGGAGAGGTCGCTGAGGTAGGTGAAGGCCAGTTTTCGTGGGTAGGATCGTTCGCTGATGCAGAGATAGACTATATCTTGCACGATAAGGTAGCTAGTGAGATTTATTAGCTATTTGTACTGAAAACATTGAGCATGCGCAGAGCATAAATCCAGAGTTTTGGACTTGGCAGTAGGCGCATCTACTCGTTTCCAGTAACCCCTTCCGCACGTAGAACAGCTTAAACTCTGGTCATTACAACCTGGAAATTCAGAGACCTGCAGAACATATCCCGGCTCCTATGCATCCCCCAAGCCCCAATCATATAACATAGACGTACTGTAATGTGTATGGACCACTCTCTATACTCGCTTGCTGTTCCGAGTTTCGATTTAACCTCCGCAGAATCATCTTGACTTGTCCCTTGATCTCCGACAGGGAGCTCTCGGTCTGCTCGTCGTCGACAGATGCACATAACATAAGGCCTATACCAAGGTCAGATGATGGCGCGCAAAGGACTCCTCAACGATCATAAACATACCATCCAGCCTCGCAATCTGTGTGGACTTGATCATTTCGAATGTGGTGCCGGCTCAAATGGCGCTGGGAGAGTGCGGGTGCTCCAATTACTTGATATCTTGAACCTGGCTCCGCAGGACTCTGCAGCTGTCGCCTTTTTATGTTTGATTGCAAATAACCAAGCTGCGGTGTCAATTTGGAAGCTGTGAAGTCAGGACACCATGTCTCGAAGCGCGCGTTCATGAATTCCCAGGGAGCTGGAACAATGTTGTTCCGCGGCACGCTGCACTAGCGCTTAGGGCAAGCTGCTTTAGCGCCTACTTAACCAGTTTCATCCGAAGATTACCCGGTCGCTTCCACATACCTAGATCTTCACCTCAACCGCCAAGATGTCTCTGGAGGAAACATACTCGCACGAGAAACACTTAGAAGAAGCATGTGGTAATGGTAAGTTTCAATAACGCTCTGTCATAGTTCTTAACGCTGTCGCCCCCGTGCCCGAATTATCTGCATGGGACGAATCACTCTTTGAAACGGAACACTTGTTAACAAACTTATGGAACTTCAACAGATCTCTACTGCCAGACCTGCTGTCTTCAAGGAAACGTCAATGAAGCTGGACACAAGTGTGGATACATCCGTCTTTGTGACAAGAATGGTGAGCTTGAGCAATTGATACCCATCAGTAACTTAGCCAACAATGTTAGTCACATCCCTTCCCCATTCTCTCCCACATAGACTTTTGGCTAATTCAAGCAGCTTGCTCAGCTTCGTGACGCAGTTCACTGGATCAACAGAGCCGGCTTTGTTCTCAGACCTGGTGGCGATGATATCTATCATATTACCTATGACCATCCAGAGGACCGCCAAACACTCCACAGCAACGGATATTTCCTGCTTCGTGAGTTATACAACGAATTCCTCTTTCCAGCAGCCGGTCTCTTGCGAGATTCTGAAAATCGCGCCTACCTTGGAGAGTATCAGCCACCTTCTCGTCCAGACTCGCCATCCTTTGAGCCGTTGCTGAAGATGGCCGAGGCCCTCCCCACCAACTTGAAGCGGCCTGCTTCCAAGGCACCAGCTAATGCCCCCAAGCGCACAAAGGCAACTAATGCTGCGGATAAGATGCTTGCTGACCCCGAGGCCGTCCTCGAAAACGAAAAGTCTCCAATCTATGCCGAAGAGCTCAATCTGAAGGTTTCTTACCCTCATTCTCTCACTCCAATATTATCTGCACTTATCGAACATTCACTAAATCCAACACAGGCTGTTTTGACTCATCCAAAGGCAGTTGAGGTCCTGTCAAAGAAATCCATCGGTCTTTTGGAACTCTCTTCTGAACAGCTCAATTCCGCAATTGCCCAGTTCAAGGAGGATGGTCGAGCTGGACGACACGACCCCGAATGGCTGGCTCAGGCTAACGAGGCTGCAACAGTACGTCAAGCTGGTGGATTCGATGGGTATCAGAAAGCCAAGTTCAAGGAAGATTGGGACGTTGAAGATGAGGTTGTCAAGCAAGAGGCTGAGATTGAAGCTGAGCGCAAGGTTTCAACTGTTCTGGTTTCCGAAGCCAGCGACAAGGATGATGTTATGACTGAGGGTGAGAACATCGCAGGCAAGGAAGATGAGAAGACTGAGATCAAGGACTCGGATGGTGATAAGGTGATGGACGAATTGGCTTGATTTGATGGATCCGTTTGATGATATGAACCTGACAGCGATGATACCCATAGCAACGGAATGAAACCGAAGTTTCTTACGTGTTACTACTACTACGCGGTGAATGGCCTTATGATATTGTGAACTCGAGACCAGGCACCTTGAAGCTTTCTACCTGTCCTCGGCACTCCTTTCACATGGAATACTGACGTTTGAGTAACTGAATTAACTTGAATAACTCAACAATTCCTCACCACATCACGCCACCACTGATAAGAGGACCATCTGAGCCACCAAGTAGTTTCAGCACTCCAGCTTCTACTCAGATCTCATATCTCTCTCTAAAGATCTCAAAAGTCTTAAATATCACGTGACCATATTACAACCACTTAAAACCTTTCCCCAAGAACCTCTCTCTCATACACCCACCAACTCACCCCCAAAACAAAGAAAATGGCACCAACGCCCCTCCAACACAGAAGAACACACAACACACTCTTATTGCAAAAACTACTCAACCTCCGAGATGGCGCCAGTCCCTTTACACTGGTGCTCGATACTCTCGAGCAGACTTCTTCGGGAGTCGTGAGGGAATTTGTGGGGAGGGCTAAGGTAAGAAACTTCACTTATTCTGCTCTGTTTTTTTTTTCCTTTCCGATTGTTTTGAAGTTCGGAGATCATGGAAAGTATCTTGCTCGTATATTTGAGCTTTAAGTGAAGCTGGAGCTTTGAAATGAGGGAGAGGAAGAGTTGCGCATTTGGATTCCGGGGCACGTGATATATATCGACATTGATGGATTCATGAAATGGAGATGAAGATATCAAGGAGCGAAAAGATGAGGAGCGAGTAGAAGAGCAGGAAGCAAAGCACAAAAGACAGAGCTAATTCTCCTCCAGCTCTCCAAATCCCGCACAATCCTCCTCTCCTTCGCCACCCCTCGTCGCCGCACCGATCCCCAAATCGATATTTTCATCCCCACAACCACCAAAACCCTCTCCCAACTTCGGACAGAAATCCTAACTCACCTACCAGCCCCCAGCGCAGTAGCGTCCAGTTCCTCCGCCCCTCAGAAAGTATTGATCGTTATCGATACCTTGAATCCGCTATCGAGTCAACATCCACAACACCTCAGCACATTCCTCTCATCACTTCTGATCTCGCCTAGTATCTCATTACTAGCGACGTATCACCTCGATACACCCCTTTCACCTTCTTCATCCTCCTCATCTTCGTTCAATGGGATAGAGAATTATGCGCCAACTGCACTGACAACACTAACTTACCTCGCTACTTCCATTTTGACGCTGCACAATCCAAGCCATGTGCTCGCCGCAAAGAAAGCACGAGATCGCAGTCTTCAAGGACCCGTTTTTGGACTAGATGAGAGGAGGGAGGGTGTATTAGTTGGATTGAAGAAGGGGAATGCTGGAAGTGGGAATGGCGAGAGTCTTCAGGGAGCCGTAGTTGTAGAAATGAACCTCCGTCGGAAATCAGGCCGCGGAGTAATCGAAACATTCCTCCTCTCACCTACACCCTCACAACTCTTCAAACCAGCACAAATCCAACTCCTAGACGACCACCCCCTCTTCTCAACACACACCGTCGAAGAGAGAGAAAGAGAAAGAGGAACTAGTGGTGGGAATGGGGCTGTAGAGGAGGATTTGACGTTTAGTCTGGGGTTGAGTGAGAAGGAGAGGAGGGATCGTGAGGGAGTGGTGTTGCCTTATTTTGATGCGCAGAGGGATGGTGGGGTTGGGGGGCCTGGGGAGGGGGGGAGGATTCTATATGAGATGGGTGAGGAGGATAAGGAGGATTTTGATGATGAAGAGGATGAGATTTGAGGGTGGAGTTTTGTGGGTTGGTTGCTTTGAGAGAAGGAAAGGAAAATGCTGGTTGCGTGGCGTTGTGAATGTGTTCGTGGAGGAGTTCTTAGACACTTCAACGCAAAGCTAAGTGGCGAATACACTAGAGACATAGAAGGAATGATACCCATAGAATAGAGAGAAACACAAATCATTTCATTCAAGCGGACCTTTTCGACCCTATTTACCATTTGCCAAGTCTTTCAAGCTGTACCAAATATCCTGCACAGGTTTACACTTCTCCCGCGACTCACAAATCACAACTCATCATGACCCTTCGCCTTGGTCGCCCAATCCACTGATTTGATACTGCCATCGCTTAAATCTTCCATCCCCATGATCTTAACGACCAAGCTAGTCCATCCCGTGAAGTGCTGAGTCCGTTGACCCTTACCAGTCTCAGGGTTGTACTGTTCCCATGCAAAGCCTGTCTCCTTCCAGGAATCATAGACGGTCTTTACGAGGTTCAAGCGGAGCTTGTTGTAGAGTTCCTTCGCGCGAGCTTGATGGGGACCCTCTGTTTTCGCATATTTCTGGATTACGGATCAGTGACTTGCATCATGGAAGCAACGGGGGGGGGACCTACAAGGAGTTGTGACACGGCGAGGTAGTTCATATTCATCCAGATAGGAGAACGCCAGTAGTTCTCTCCTGTTCCGTAGAGCTCGTCCTTCTTGGACAAACTGCGAATACCATACTCACTCCACAGCTCGTTCTCGTCGCCTAGCAACTCAAGGATGTGGCCCAACTTGTCACTATCTGCTGGAACAAGACCCAACAAAAACGGAAAGAGGGAAATATATCCCTTGTGACAGACGAGAGTGCTCTCCTCATAGTCATCAATGGTAGAATCACAGTAGCACTTCTCTTTTGAGCTCCAGTGCAAGTCATCAATGTTCTTCAAGATAGCTGTTTCGATCTTAGATAGAGAAGCCACGTCATCGTCATAGGACAGGAGAGTTGCAATGTTCTTGAGTGACTTCGTCATCATACCCATCCAGGAGATAAGATCGACGTGTAGTTCTCCGGGATGAGGAGGTTGGGCACGCGGGTAGTCATCAAGACCACTGGTCAAGATATGCATCGGTGTTCGGCCTCTCCATCGGTATCCCTCCTTGCTACTGAACGCATCACGATCGTAGGACTTGAGGTCTCCAATTTGAGTCTTGCGGAACCATTCAAATTGTCGCTTCAAGAGTGGGTACAGGTTGGTGAGATATTGCATAGCCACATCGCGATTTTCGAGATGTGTGGAGTAAATTGATCCATCGTTGGTCAGCTTCTGTTCCGAAGGGGGTGCAGTTCCGTTCTGGGCACCAAGTTTGCTGATGAAGTTGTCAATGACGAAGAACAGCGTTGGGGGGTTCGCATAGTGTGGATATTGAACCTGGAACTCCGGGGGAACTTTGCTACGAGCTTCAGCTCCTAGAATCTGTTCACGTCCAATCCATCCATCTTCATCCATGAGATTGAACCAGCTCTTGACTACCTCGAGAACAAGATCCATATCCCAGTCTGCAATAGGAAGCAGATGGAACCCTTCGTCCCAGAGAAATCCTCTTGGAAAGAACGGTCTGGAGGGAACGGTTGTGAAAAGCTCGGAGGGAGGTTCGAGCTTCTCTAGTCTCTTGCCTCGAGCTGCAGCTGTCTCTTCCCAGAAACCTTCATTCTCCTCATCGTACTCAGGCGCATATGATCTATCAACCACTGAATCTCCGTAAAAGTATCCCAAGCCACCAATAAGGTTGGAGAACATGTTGCTTGAAAACCTCTGTAGGTTTTCGACACTGAAAGGCGCACTTGGTGTAAAAGTCTCAATGAATTTCCCCCAGAATGCCTTTTGGTTGTCTCCAATATGTTTTGAAAGATCTTGGCTAGTGATCTCGTGTCCAGCAGAGCCACTGTTGAAGATGACATCAAATTCAAAGGAGCCCTCGAAGACTTTCTGAATCAAGTGAAGGTTGCCTGTTCCCGCGTTGTTGGCAATAGTGTAGACCTGCTGTGGTGGAGGAGGGTTTTGCTCTCCGTATTTCTCCAGATACCTGTCAACTTCCTCCTTCATCTCTTTGAATACGATAGCCTTCGTTTGCCACATAACCTCCGGGGGAATGCTCAAAGAGCGGACAATAGTTCGGTCCAGGGGCTTCTCTTGGTAAGAAGGATGTGTCTCCGCAGGATGGACTCCTCTGCCAGATGTGACTGTCAACTTGTATTCGCCCAATCCTTCCGATTCGCCCTTGAAAATAACATCTCCCTCATATCCCAAAGGATCAGGCTCATTGACGACCTCCAAACTCCCAAATCCCTCCAGTCCAGCATAAAAGAAAACAGAGGTCTTCAAGTTCTCTGGAGCGTCTTGTCTTGGTACACCCCTCACTCTGACACCCCAGCTTCCACCGTTGTTTCCACCAGGGACTTTGACGAAGAAGGTCTTGATATCAATATTGTTGCCTTTGTCGTAGATAGTTTGTTGTCCACCAGTTCTGGCATCGTATTCTTCCCAGCCATACCCTTCCATTCCCTCATGCTGCTCGCAAGTATGTCTGAAATCTGCGCACTCACGTTCAGCTTGTATATTCATTTCAAGTTATCAAATTGGACATACTATTCTGCACATCCTGAAAGTTATCAACCTTCGCCCACATCAATCCACCCATAAAACTCTTGGGCAGCCTAGGTCTAACTCCGAAATAAACATTGGGACGATATGGACCCCAAAGCAAGCTCTGGTTACTCTGCCTCCCAATCTCATTTAACAAAATCGAATTCGCAGTGGCAGCATCGTCGTCAGCCTTCGCGAGGCCGCAGCTCAGTAAAAGAATACTTAAAAACGCAACGAGTGCCATTGGCAGTCGCTCAGGGAGAAAAACCATGATAGACAAATAGCATATGCGAACCCAGAGCTCCAAGGAATGATGGAAGCTTCTGGGATTGTTATAGTTGTGGGATTGGAAGAACCTGGGGGAGGTCTGAGAGAACACATTTCGAGTTTGGCGAGGATTCCATTCAGCCGCGCAAGACGAGGCTGTGGGTTGTGATTGGGGCTTTGCAACGAGGTGCGTCACGCATAACTTATTTCTGCTATTAGGATGAATGCAAAATGAGACAAGCTCGCATATATTTGTGTGATTTGAAGATTATGGGATTCCCAGAATTGGTATCTGGTGCTATTGTACTCGAACACAACTCTAATATCGCTCTATGGAATGTCGGCTAAGCTGCCGTGTTGCATGTCGCATAGTAGCTCGACATGAAAACAGTCCATCTTGTGCGTACATTATTCCAGAGGAAGAGTACTTCCACAAACCCTGCCCTCATGGATGTGATATGGCGAAGCATGCCCATAAAAGTTCATCACATCTCATCCAACGGCCTGTTGAATCCTCCGACCCGGTTCATATACTGCCTATACTCAGTCTTCTTCTCTTTCCTGACAGCGGAGATGTCATTTCCGGCAACCTTTTTCTGATGCGTGGTTCCGAATCCACCAAATCCCATCATAGCTTGCATAGCAGCCAACCCGTCGTCTTCGACCACGATATCCACATCATCGTTACTCTCTTCGATTCTCTCCTTCCTTGACGATTTCTTCTTTGCTGGTTTATCCACTTCCATGCGGTCGTGGTCTTGTCCAGCCATTCCTGACCCCGATCCTGAAGACGTAGGCCGCTCGTTCTTAGCAGCCCCTCCAACCTTGAAACTGACTGGTGGCGTCGCAACGCGACTGGATATAAGCTCCTCCTCTCGAACTTGTGACCGTGGCCGATCCAAAATCTTCTCATCTTTCTGTACTTCTGGCGCTTGATCCCGATCTCGCCTTGGACTTCTACTTCGTGTATCTCTGTCCCTCCTGCTATCCCTCTTTGGGTCACGTTCTCTTTCCCGACGTGGACTCCTACTCCTTCTCCGATCATCCCTCTTCGTATCACGATCTCTTCTGGGACTCCTACTTCTTTCCCTATCTCTTCTTCCAACATCTCTCGGTCCTGTCGGTGCTCTTGGTGCGCCTCGGTCCGGTAAGGCAGTGCTATCCTTATCCTTCGCATATTTATCATCTCTCCCATCTCGCCTTGGTGACCGCGAGCGTCTGCGGAAATCTCTTTCGGTTCTTCTGTCGTCTCTTCTGGGTGGTGGTGGCTCATCTGCCCTGCGATTGTTGTCTCTTCGAAAGCCTCCGCGTTGATCATAGCCTGGACCGCGAGGCTGTTCCTGGCGATCGCGCTTGCGGTCGCGTTTGGGCGATCGAGGTCTTCTATCACTCATCTCTGCGTCGTGAAGATCTGACCGAGGGTGGTGGTTGTGGTAATTGGTGCTATGGAACTTCAACCTGAATAATTATTGGCATTTGCTTTGCGAGGCTGGCAGGGCTGGGAAATCGACAGCCCGAACGCAAATGGACTAGACTCAATTGGGAACTAGCGCCTACAGCCTACCTACAGTACAGTCAGTACCTGACGCGGGGACCTGAAGATCATCAAAGAATTATCGAGGCCTCAGTCATGTCGAAGTTGCAGGCAAGAGTGGGAAATGCCTTGACAGCACCCTCAAGTATATCTTCTAGTTTAGGCAAGTTGCCTGATGTCAGGCTTTGGCTCTTCCTCAACAACGAACACGAAATGCGACGACAACTACGGGTAAGCATACATTGCAATCGAAGCCAATCCAACCCAATCAGAGCGAATTTCTTTGTTCACATTTTGCAATGCCGTTGATGCAGGGCAGCAAGGTTTCCCGTCGCTGAGGTGCATCCTCTTGCAAATGAAAAGAGGCCTATGCGGGGTAGTCTGCTATGTAGCCTCTTTGGGCTGGCATGACGTTGCTAAGATTCTTAAGAGCGGTGTTGCTTTGTTCACGTACTCCCTTGCTTTATATGTAGCTCCTCCTCTCCTCGGCTCTCCTCACCTCTGTTTGTTCTTCTTCATCATCTCCGTTCAGCTGTTCAGAAATCCACCTTATTAGATTGCACAAAGTGAGCAAATTGAACAAAAATGGCAGACCTAATCAAGACAGCATACAAAGCTCTTGGTCTGGGGGAGTATGGCGAGAACAGGTAATTTGTTCTTCAGGTCAAGGTATAAGCATTCGAGCTTCAGCTAATTGATCAACCCAAGTCACCCTGTTCATCCAGCCACCGTTCACTATCCCATCGCATTTCTCACACTTGCCAACGCCCTAAAAATGCTCTACGGAACCTCCCTGTATCTCTCCATCCCCTTCACAGCCGACAAGCCAAATCTCTCCACTCTCGCCATTCTCAGCTACGCCTCCAACCTCCTCGGCCTCATCACCGCGGTGCCGTCACTCGTCACGGGCATATGTGAGCTATACGCTATGGTATCTGCCAATGGCTTGTACAAAGTTGATGAAAAGACTGGAGAGAAGAAACTGGTTCCTAAGGTCAGGATTGCAATGACGCATGTAAGTTCGTTGTGTATGCTGAAGTAGAAGTATTTGTTAATGTGCTTTAAGGCTGGACTCAACGATCTCGGTGTTGGCTTAGCCATGTATAATTGGTTGAAGGAGCGCAATACTCCAGACTTCGCACCGCAGGGCCATCAGATTATCCTCAGTGCTGTGGCGTTGACCGGTATTCTGTACGCGGCCTATCTTGGTGGCGAGCTTGTTTATACGCGTGGTGTTGGCGTTCAGCGCATGGGGAAGGGACTCGAGGAGAAGAAGAAAATGATTGAGGAGGCCAAGAAGAAGGAGTAGGGCAGAGATTCGAAGCTGTTTCCTTCGACCCGCTCATCGGGAAGGAATGAATGCCCTTCATTTTGAGCGAGTTGACGGGCGCTTTTAGCGAGGAACTTGGTATGAGTGATGAGAGTTCGGATTTCTACACTTTGCACTTCAGCTTCAGCAGTAAAACATAGCAGGGAAGAATCATACTCTTAAATGAAGTGTAGGGTGGGGGAAAACCCCCTGTGTTGAGCGAAAGTTTTGTATTCCAATGTTAAAGTGATAAAGAGACATGTGCGACCTGTTTAATTTGGGTGCAACACAGGGTGACGTATATTTAGGTAAGTAAGTAGGCTACTTACCTACCTAGCTAGTAGTTTTTTTATTTACTGTTATAGTAAACTCTCCCGTCGAATAGCTAGACCACATGCAGTGTGATATGTGCTGTACGTGCCTTAGCTTCGGTAGGTAGATATCTACGGGGAGTGTTTGTACGACGGTCGGACGCTGGTCCTGGTCCTGGTGACTTGCATTGCCGCTTAATAAGCATTGGCACCCGCACCTGCGCCCAACTTCCTTCCCATGTTTCTTGCTTCCATCAACCTTCCACTTCATCACTTTGTATCCAAAACATAGTTAGTTATTGTGGACAGAACATGATTTGGGATCTAGCAATGGAAGGCCAACTCATTGAGATTCTCTGCAAAAAGGGAACGGGCTTATAAACAGAGACTCCTTCCCCCGTCTCGCTCCACGTGAACAAGGCATCTCGTGATTACGCAATGAAGAGGTATGAGGTATTAGAGGTAGAAATGCCCAGGGGATATAAGAGCCTCAGGTCAGCCTTCAGGTAGAAGAATATACTAACATTGCGATAGCCACCTCAACCCGTCTTCCGTCGTTGAAGACGTGGATCGACTACGAATGGGACACACTATATTTTCATCATAGTCACCACTGTGGATTTAGTTGTCTTAGTTGTCCATCTGGGGAAACCCGCAGACAACGGTTCGCAACGATTGAAATCCTGTACACTTTGCAGTCGACAAATGCCAACAGCAAGCTCCAGAGGGTTGCTCTAAATGCGCACTCAGTTCCCTATGAAATTATCATGCCATATATCTTTGTCTTTCAAAAGTTTCGGTCGCTCTCCTTGGTTTATAAGGACCCGTGTTGCATGAATCGATCCCCGGTTCCCCCTACTCCAGATAAGTATCTATATTCTACGCATGCTGATATGCGAAAGTATGGGCCTCATCGCAAAATACTTGGGATTGCTCAATGGATAGGCCCATTGATTGCAGGCCAAGAACATCCTGGAGATGATTGCAAGTCTATTGTGGTGGATATCATCTCTGGATCCAAGAAGACGAAGCAACCTTTTTCATCGATTGGGAGTTGTTTCCCTCCTATGGAGATTTGTGTAGCTGATCGTGGAGACAGGACAAGGTCTCTGCGAAGCTAGGCAGATCTGAAGTCTTGACCTGTCTGGCATCAAACCAGGCTCAAACTTATTAATGGCACAACAGCCTATTCTCTACTTCTCTTATTCAAGCACCTCGTAAATGTCGAGTCAGTTATACGCCAAAGGAAGCGACAGAAGGGAGAATAATCGTTCATTGTTAACAAGTCGGTTTAAAAATGATTTAGGGTGGGCGTGGAGTGAGGCGAGCGGGCTGGAATGTTTGGCATAATATGTAATAGTTCACAAAATCGAAACGATTCTTCTAGAACATCTCTAACCTTTTCAGTAGGCACTGGAGTGGAACTTCGTTTTGACTGCTCGCGACTTACTACCTGTCACTTAGTTTCCTCGCAGTTTATCTCTGCTTCTCCGTCTCCGTTGCGCTCTGGGTGTGGTGTCGTATGGCTATCACGTCACATGCAGTGATGCGACTGAGACATACGATGCAAGGAGTAATTCCTCGAATGAAAGTACAAAAGCTTTAGATATTTCACCAGTCGGACATCCTCTGGAAAAGTATAAAAGGACGCCGTCTCCAACCGCTTTAGCTTTCGCGATAAAACTTTTAGGGTAGATTAACCTCCCCTGCCTAAGGTATTCACAAGTTCCAAACTTCCGTCTTTTCGGTCGCACGAGACTACCAGTTTCGCTGATCAGATCGCAAGGTTGATAAATGGCAAACCTTCACCATGCCCAAAAATCTCAAATAACGTCACAGTTCCGTGCCTGCAGTCGAGTGGACTTGCAGCCGAAGAGAAGAATCTTCATGGCCGGAACCAGCAAGCCCAAATCTCTCACAACATTTAAGAAGTTCTCTGAGCTCATACCCGAGATTCGACTCATCATATGGGAGTTTGTTATGGATGTTACACTGCCTCCTAGGGTGATTGAGATCTTCTTCAAACAGCACACCACCGAGCACAATAACATTAAGAATTCAAGCATAGATGGGACCAAGCCATGCTTTTTCACCAAAACACCATATCCGATTGGCCTCAGCATCAACAAAGAGTCTCGTGAGCTTGCTCTCAAAAGATATGAGTTGTTACAGGCGAAGGGATCCGGACGTAAGAAACCCAACTGCTTACACAAGAGAGCGCTATTGACCCAAGACAGGAATATTGTTTAGCACTTGGATAAGATACGAAACAGACACAATCTATATTCACCCATTTCACATCGAAGGCGGCTGGAACGACAAGCGATTCAAGGAAGTCATGGACCTGTTCCTGGTGCATTCAGACGCTAGAGAAAAGCTTCAAAGGCTTGCAATCTCCCAGTCATGCTTCCCATATGGTCTCACGCCGGTCTCACGTATCGGCTGTATTCTAATGCTCAAGGCTCTGCGCTCACTCATCCTCACCTGTGGGGACGAATGTTGTAAAAAGTCGGTATATGGCGTCCGCAGGAATGCACATGACTTCGATGATCCATGTCGACCCCACAGGGAGGTCGTTGGCTTCTCCAACGCAATGCAATCCTTCCATTCTGTCGAATTTTGGGAAGGCCACGAAGCTATTTTGAAGCGATCTCTTATGTGGGCTGCTGCGAGGGGATTTTATTCTGGAGACGCCGTGGATGTTGAAAGATTGGAGAGGAAAGTATGTGTTGTTCAGAGGGAAGTGAAGTTAGGGTTTTTTCGACCGCAAATTCGAGAATGGTATGAGCAGGACGCAATTTGCAAACATCTTCTCAAGTTGGGATAGGCAGAGGTTGCGTTGGTCGGTATGCCCTGAGGGAGGACTGGCATATCATCAAGTACGGCTCACTCTTTGTCGCTTGAACTTTTCAAGGACTATATTATAAATCTTTGCTTTCGTATTCGTCACAACGGTCAGCACAATAAAGTGGCGATTAATACTTCGTTTTTCATAATACTTCAATACTTCTGCATTTGACTCAATCAATGAGATCATTCAACCCCAATGAGTGAGTGACGCCTTCGCCTAAGCGGGCCTTGAGGAAGTTGATATAAATTGCAGCTCCGGGTACCGGTATCTTTTCTTTACATAGAAACGCTTCAAATTCCTGGAGATGATTAAATGATCAACTGTGACTCGGAGTGTAGCTAAAACCAAGAAAACATATTTCCAAGTAATCTTTTATAGTCCAACCAGAGTTGGTTAATTACAAAGGATGAATGAAATGGAATTGGAAGTAGACGAGACTTTAGCACGTGATTGAAGCGGCCGCGTATGTACTAGCGCCACTAAAAAAAGTTGAACGAACTTGGAGCAGGAAGAGGTGGACTCAAAAGTACAGCCTCAATTTTCAATCTTCACACCACGATTCGAAGACTCGTGGGACCCTAGACGTAGAATCTGGTTTCTATACTAACGAAAATTCAATTCGTTTCTGCGACATAACAAAAACTCCCATCATGTCTTCAGACGAAATTGTCTGGCAGGTTATCAACCAGCAATTCTGCTCTTTTAAGCTCAAGTTTGTCTTCCACCTCGTCGCCGCATAATCTCCCATGCTGACTAGTACAGAACAACAAAGGAAAAGAACTTCTGTCGCAATGAATACAACGTTACCGGCCTCTGCAATCGACAATCCTGTCCCCTCGCAAACTCCCGCTATGCCACTGTCCGCGCTCACCCTGGCTCAGGAACCCTCTACCTCTATATGAAGACGATCGAGCGCGCGCACACACCCGCCAAACTATGGGAGCGCATCAAGCTCTCTCAAAACTATGCGAAAGCCCTTGAACAAGTCGACGAGCGGTTGATTTACTGGCCGTCGTATTTGATTCATAAGTGTAAGCAGAGATTGACGAGATTGACACAAGTGGGCATTAGGATGAGGCGACTGGCTGCCGAGGACGAGAGACTCGGGGAGAAGATTGTGCCTAGATTAGCGCCTAAGGTCAGAAGAAGGGAGGAGACGAGAGAGAGGAAGGCGGAGGCTGCTGCTAAGATTGAGAGGGCTATTGAAAGAGAGTTGATTGAGAGATTGAGGAGCGGTGCATATGGTGATCAGCCACTTAACGTCAGTGAGGCAATCTGGAAGAAGGTTCTCAAGGGTCTCGAGAGAGGTGGAGAGGGAACCCGCGACGAAGATCTCGATGAAGGCATTGAGGAGGACGAAGACGAGATGGAGGAAGAGTTTGAGGACGAGGAGGGTGTAGGTGAGGTTGAGTACGTTAGTGATCTTGGTGAGGAAGAAGAGGATCTTGGAGATCTGGAGGATTGGCTAGGAAGTGAGGGTGAGGAGGCTACAGGCGAGGAGGAGGATAGTGAGGACAGTAGTGAGGACGAAAAGGCAGGAGACAAGAGGAAGAAGGCACCAATTTCTAAGGCCAAGAAGCCTAAGAAGTACCCACGGATGGAGATCGAGTACGAAGAGGAAATCGAGGATGCTCCAAGACAATTGGCTGCTTGATTTGGGAAATACCCATGGTTCTCGGGCTTGCTGGAGTTTGGTGCAATTGGGCTGGCGTTCACAGAGATAAAATGTTGCATGTCGGATGAGTTCTGGGTTCTAGCTTTGTTGTACAGTGCCAACATGGCAAAGCGATGTGTTCCATGATAGCGAATGAAGGCGAATATCACTCACAATTGTGTCGATATCCAAGTCTCCCATTTGCAAAGTCTAATTGTCCTCTCTCTGGTGGTGGGGAAGTTAACTTAACCCAAGTTACCTAGGCCCCCGTCGTCCCTAGAAAATGGCGCCGAATCGTGTCGGCAAATCGTGGGGTCGTGCACCTGGTGGCTCCTGGTGGCTCTGTCTCAAACCGGTTATCGCGAAACATTCCTTCGACACAAGTACAATGCAAGCTCTCTGCAAAAAGATCCCTTGAGAGACCACGTAACTCGCCGCTACAAACTGCGAATTCAATTACTACACAATCATCTTGAGTCAATCCTGAACAGACTTCTACGAACAGAGCGCTGGTGCCCGTGGCATCAACCCCTCCACCAGAATGACATCCTACCTCTCTTCCCTCCTCACAACAACCACCTCCCGCGTAGCCTCCATCCGTCAGAACCTGCTGCCCACAGAGGATGACGGCGCGACCGAAGATGATACCCACCTTTGCCGTGTTCTACGAGCCTACTACACAGAAAAAGGTCGCCAATTCCCTGCCTGGCTACCGCCAGACCCAAAGGCCCCCCCGCCAATTGTTGTCCAACCAGTCTACTCGCAAAACGTCGGTGCCGGGTATGGAGGCGGTGGCATGCAAACGCAGGGCGGATTGTCAAGTTTGTGGGATAAGAGTGGTGGTGCTGGAGCTCAAGGTGCACAACCACAAGGCGGAAGCTTGAGGGCTGGCAGACAGGCCAGTCCTTTTGCTAGACAACCGCTTTCAAGTTCTGTGAGCCAGGAGCAGATGGTTTCTGCAAGGCCATTGCCAAGTCAGAGGGAGGGCAGTTATCAGGCTGCCAGCCCATTTGGAAGGGAGAGTCCTGCTCCAGGGAGCGCGAGTAATCGGTTGAAAGATCGTTTCAGGGCTGGGGGTGGCGCGAGGAGTGCTAGCCCGAATGTGAGGAGTAATAGCTATGACACGGGGAGTGCGAAGAATTATGATAGCAAGTGAGTGTCCCCTGCCTTCCTTCTCCTTCTGCAGATTGAGATTTGGTTTCAGTTGCTGGAGCGGAAAGGTGGTTTTGAGGTGGGTGCTAATTGAGCGATCCATAGATACGAAGAGTCTTTCATGCCTCGAGAAACAACGTCAAAGCCCTTCGTGGCAGCAACATCACCCTGGGCAAGCAACGAGAGCGAATTCAGTGGCGGTGGTTATTCGGGAGGTGGTAAACCTGCCCCAAGACCAACTGGGTTGCCAAGTGGACCTCGTGGAGCTAGGGGACCTGGGTTACCTTCTGGACCGAGGGGTATGAGATAGGTTGGGGCGTGTGCTTGATATGAGTAGTGTGGACTTTTGTCGCTTTGTATTGATCACTTTGGGGCTGCATTGCGTTGCATGGAGTTGGGGAGTTTCAGACTGGTAGAGCAATGATTTATGAGAACTCCAGATATCTTCTACTGCAGGAATTTGATCTCTTTCTCTTCCACGACCTTCCTTGTTTGTTCGTGATTGGGTCTTGTACAATATTCGATGGCCTTGCTTTGGAGAGGCCCATGAAATGGACGACAGCAAACCAAAAGCCTCGCCAACATCCCATCCGCTGTGCAATTAAGAAGCTTGTCTTGTTACCATCTTATGTAGGAAGTAAGCAGATACTATTGCACCTCGCCTAAGCTGCAGCACAACTTGTTTATATATCATTCATTACCTTGAGATGTGTTCAAATACTCACACAAATCATTGAACTTTCAACAACCTCTACGTAGATATATGACCACACTACTTAGCTCCGTTGAACTTTCTTCTGCAATGTCTAGCAATGTCTAGCAGCACGAGCACTCTAGTAGAAAACTCAATAGGTTAAATAGTGACTGCATGACAACTTAAGCTTTAGACAACCTGGGCTGCCTGGTGTATGACCTAGGTAAGTAGACATGGGACTGTTATAGAGTTCGGAATGCTTCTAGGCTTGTTCCATCAAGTCGTCATGAGTTACTAGTAATAGGTCCACCAAATGCGCTAGATTCCCCAGACAAAGTCTCGCTCAACACTTCATAGATGGAAGAAGACGGAGAGTTGAATTTAGTAAATACCCTGTATTCTCCATTTTGATCCAAGAGTGATGAATGATCTGTGGTACGGTATTGCAGACCAGGAGCAGAGAAGAACGAGTCGTGCCAATGGGAATTATGGTGGCATTGCCGGAGACGGAAGAACACCCCCGAGTTAAACTCCGAAGCTGACCATCAAAGTCCGGTGGACATTGTTTTGGTTGTTTTGGTTTGGCTATTATGATAGCTTCAACAAGTACCAAAGCTTATCACATCGTTTTGGTGCCACTCTCGAATTGGCCATTACTAGCCCACTCTCGTTCTGCAGGTTCAGAAGTCTTCAAAGGTTCTTGCATAATAACTCTGGCCGGCTTCGAACAGCTTGCGTCTCAAGCACAGCCTTCCTTTCAGCCTTCCGCGCCACATACATCCTCTTCCACCTACCTGTCAACTCCATTCATACAAGCCTTTACAAGCCTATACAGACTGCTTCTGCGTCTGCAGACATACGATTACTCGGTACATGATATGATGCAGTGAGAAAAGGGAATAAGTTGGGGACAAAGACATAAGTGAAGGTGTATCAGAGGATTGCCACATCCAAGATGGACTTTACAAAGCTCAGGGCTGCGGCCATGAAGGATGGCGACGACGAGGAAGCTGTCACTGTCAATACCCGGGCACTCATAGACAAGGTTCTTGCACGATACTCGGGAGAATGGACAACTCTGCGAGAGTTAATACAAAACGCCGCCGACGCGCAGGCCACGACTGTTTCGATCAAATTCGAGACGCTCCCGTCAGCACAGGTGCCTCTTTCGAATACCACGAATAGTTCCGAAGTCCTCAAACATGTGCTTCTAAATCATACACTAAGGAGGCTCGTCGTTACGAACAATGGACAGTCATTTGGTGTCAATGACTGGGCGAGACTGAAGAGGATCGCCGAGGGAAATCCGGACGAAACCAAGATTGGAGCCTTCGGTGTTGGGTTTTACAGTGTTTTCGCGGACTGCGAGGATCCATTTGTCAGTTCAGGACCTGAGGCGATGGCATTTTACTGGAAAGGAAACTCGCTGTTCACCAAAAAGCTGCAACTGCCCGCGCACGAGGCAAACCCAAATACCAGTTTTGTGCTAGATTACCGAAATACCACTACACCAATGCCCAATCTCCTGTCGATCGCCCAGTTCCTTGCCACTAGTTTGACATTTGTGGCTCTCGAAAACATCGAACTCTGGGTAGATGAGTGGAGGATAATATCGCTGACGAAGAAAGTCGCGCCAAGCGTTGATATCCCTCTTATGAAGGATGTTGAGACGAGGACCAAAGACGGTTTGATGTCAGTCCAGAGCCTTGACAGGGAGAGCGTGCAAATGGATGCAACCTTCATGAATGTTGTGGGTTGGAAACCTTCAATACCATCTTCGGTATCCAAACCAGGAAATTTCGATGGCGGTTATGGCACCAGTAGCTCTGATGTACCGTCATTACGGTCTTTCTTTTCCAGACTCACCATAACAAAAGAATCAAGAGTGAAGGCGGAGGCAGCGAAGGAAGAAAAAGTCATGCAGGAAATTGTTCTTGAAGACCTCACTGCTTTGACTACTGCAAATGTCTTTTTACGAGTCACAACTGCTAGAGTAAAGACTTCTGTAACCCCTCAATTTGCCGCTGAACTTGAGCGTGCCACGAAGAAACCACCTCCTAAGACGACAAAAATCGCAATTCTTACTTCCTCGTATGATGAGGCAACGGCATCAACAAAGCAGAACACGGTGGCCAAGGGCGTCGACGTGTTTGCCTCGGTACTTCCCAGCAAGAAACCTGGTGGCCGCATCTTCATTGGTTTCCCTACACACCAGACGACCGGAGCAGGCTTACATCTCTCAGCTCCGTCTGTTATTCCAACTGTGGAGAGAGAGTCGATTGATCTGAACGCGCGATGGGTCAGAACTTGGAATATGGAAATGTTAAGAGTCGCTGGTATCATGTCTAGATTGGCGTTTGCTAATGAAATGGCGGATCTTTCTAACAAGGTTAAAGAAGCCGCGCAAGAGGCAGGACGAGGAACTAAGATATCAAAGGAAGAAATCTCGAAATTGATGCCGGAAGCTCTTCATATCCTCAAAACCTTCACTTTTGCAGATTCCACACCCTCTCCCATAGTGTCACGCCTAATCGAAGAAGCGTTCTGGACCGCATACAAGAAGCCATCAATCGAGATGTATAGTAGCAAAGGTGTTCTATCGACAACTCAAGTTCGTCTAGCAGTCGAGGACTTGAGCGGTTTCGTCGAAGGCATTCCTGTGGTTCCCGACGAACTGAAAGATACTACATTTGTCAACAAGCTGAAAGACTTTGGCGTCTTAACTGAAGTCACGATTGGTGACGTCAAGAAGGAATTGGAAGCAAAAGCATTAAATCAAGACCAACTTGTTCAGTTCATTGGCTGGGCCGGTCGAAAAGCCATCCAAGGGGAAATGGATGGCGCAACCATCCATCAATTACTGGATGTTACGATCGCCACGGTTGGTGAGAATGAAGGACAAGGGGGTATCATTGCGTTGGGTACTATCAAGAACTTTTTGTTGCCCAGCAAGATTCCAGCCGACTCTTCTCTCCCTCTTCCTCCGTCAACCATTCCGTACCAATTCACTCGGGGGTCAAAGCCAAATGAGCTCCAGGCATTGGGATGGGATACGCTCGAGATTGTACCATGGCTTCGTTTCTTAGTAGAATCAGCTCCTGGAGCGCCCGAAGAGCACAACCTCACCAAGTCGGCCAAGTTTGCGGCCCAAGTCCTACTGATCATTTCCAAACAATGGGAGCCGCTCAGTGCACAAGGGCAAAACACAATCATAAGTCTGTTAAAGCCAATTACAGTCATACCCACCAAATTTGGTATGAAAAAGCCGAATGAGGCTTTCTTTGCCAGTGTCAAGCTTTTTGATGATTTGCCCATTGTCACCGGATGCCCAGGTATCAAAGAGAAGTTCTTTGCCGCAATTGGAGTGCGGAAGACAGTCGACCTCGAGACAATTTTCAAGCGACTCCTTCCAGCTGAGGGCAGCGAAAAGGATGACGTTGCTATCAATAAACGCAACGGTCACATGGAAATCATCAAATATCTCGCTTCAGTTGCTAGTGAGATTCCCAGCGGAGATATGGTTCGATTGAGGGCTTCAAGAATCTGTCCAGCAGAAGCAGGTCCTAAGGGCTTGGAGTCAACCAAGGGAACTGCCCAACTTTACCCTGTGAATGAACTTTTCACACCAAACTCCGAGCTCCGCGAACTAGGTCTCCCAATCCTCCAGTGGGCAGGACCACCTGGCAGTTATCGTCCTAACAGTATCGAGGGCCAATTCTTATTACTTCTGGGACTTAGGTCATTCCCTTCTGTTCCAGAACTCATCAACCTGATGGCCTCCAGCGATGTGATAACAAGACAGAAGGCGATGACTTACTACATTGCCAACCACCACAAGAATCAGTACGATATTTTCAGTGTTGGCAGTTCAAGAAAACCATTCCTGCCACTTGTAGGAGACGAAAACCGCTTGGTCACCCCAGCAGAATGCTTTACGAACGAGGGATGCGCTGTTCTGGGGTTCAATATCCTGAAACGGGATTTGCACATACATGCAAGCGTAAGTTGTCCTAAATCATATGTCTTTTCAATCATCAGCTAACTCCAACTAGAAATTCGGTGTTGCCAAGGATCCTCCAATAGCAAACTGTGTCCAGATTCTGATCAACAAGCCACCCTCCACTCGCCGAGAGGCAATAACGCTCTTCAATTATTTCGCATGCAGGTTAGGTGAGATTGGTCCTCACAGTGTTGTGCAACTAGGAGATGCCAGAATCGTGCCTATTTTGCGGAGAGACTCGAAAGAGCTCAAATATCTCACCCCTCGACAATGTTATATTGGGAACTCCCCCACGTACGGGGAGATCTTTGATTTCGTTGATTTTGGGACCGATGCCAATCTCTTCCTAAGTAAATGCGGGTCGAAGAATGAGCCATCAAATCTTGAAATTGCTGCTGAGGTTGCTCGGGGACCTGCGCGAATTTATGGCATCGTCGGAAGTAACGAAAAGTATCTCGCCTTGCTTCACACACTAGCCGCGGATCTATCTACGTTGAAGAAGGATACGAAGCTCTTTGCTCAGATGCAGAGCTCCCAATTTTTACTTGCATGGCAAGAAATTACCGCGACAAAAGGAATCCAGAGCACACAAAAGGAAGAAGATTATGATGAGGAGGAACCGCGCATAAAAACATTCTCGCTTGCAGTGGCAAGTGATATTGTAGTTGTAAGTTATCCCATGGATCAAGAATACCCTACCACATGCTAACCTGTGATATGATAGTTGGATGAATATAACAGTTATCGTCTATTTAGTAAATACCTGGTATGCGCGCCTGAGGAGGAGAGACTGGAGCGTTTCTATTTGGCTCTTGGCTCAACGACCTTATCAAGCCTTGTTGAGGAGGATTTGCGAGTAGGTCCTTTGAGTGAGAAGCAACAATCTGCTACTCTGCTTTACAAGCAGATTCTTGAGCGAACAAAACTCTTCCTCCACGAAGCTGCACAGGAGACGATCAAGCATGATGCTAAATGGCTCGAGAAGAACTTTTCCGTAGCGGTTGTGAACTCCATATCCCTCCGTCGATCACTGCGTGGCAAGAGTCTGCAGCACAAGGAGAACCGAACTGCGGCATGCAAATATGACAGAACAAAGGGCTATACACTCTACATCACAGGAACCAATGTCGATACGTATCAGGTCGGTCAAAGTATGTGCAAATTGTTGATCACTCGTCCCTCGCAGCAGGCCATGATTACCTTTGAAACACTCTTGACTCTGAATCTGTACCAGTTGCGGTCCCGAGGTTACAATGTAGACCGTATCTTACGGGCTAAAGCTGCTGAACAGCGGGTAGCTGAAGAAGAGCGCAAAAAGCAACTTGAGAAGGAACAACAACGCATCCAGCAGCAAGAGGAGGAATGGAAGAAGCAGAGTCAAACAGCTCAGCCTGTTGCAAAGGAAGATCACCAGGCGTCTAAATCTATGCCAGGCGCCTTCGGATCTGACTCTCCCCCTCAATCTCCAGTCCAGAAGCGTCGCCGTGGGCTATTCTCTGGCCTCAAAGAACGTCTCGGTCTTGACGGCCCCAACATGGGCGAAGCACAGGAACAACTACAAAACTTTCTTGGAGGAGGGAAAAGTGATAGTCCACCGCCACCCTACGAAGATGATGCCAAAAATCAGAAGCGCAAATCAACAGAACAAGTCTCTTCTCCTCATGCTGTACAACAAAATCTTCTCAACGCAATCCAAGCCTCTCGAGCTCATGATTCCTCGACACTCTTCTCTCCACCATCACAACAAATCATCAAAGAGGCAAGCGAAGGGTCATACTGCGATTCCACACCTTCGCAAAACATCACCTTCCTCGCCGACGCATCCAATGGCACCCGCATCTTCATCTCCAAAACCGCCACCACACCAGCCAGTGTTTTCCTCAGCGAGAATGTTACAGCTCTCAACTCTTTCGCTATCCTTCTGCACGAAGTAGGTAATATTTATGGCATTGCGCCCAAAGCCCTGCATATATTCTATGACGAGTCCGGTAGTACTATTGCGTTCAACAGCAACGGAAGTATATTCTGCAATTACCGATTCTTCAATCAGCTGCACAGACGCAAGATTGAGAGTGCGGGCGACACTAGTCTCGAAGGAAAGACTGAGGCAGCGAGTTATTGGTGGATTGTGATGGCTCATGAGTTGTCACATAATTTGGTCAAGGAGCATAACGCTGAGCATTCTTTTTATACGTGAGTTTTTCCCCTATTGATTTTGGTAGAATTGTCGACTAACAATCGGACAGTGAAATGCTTGTTGCGAATTACTTCACCAAAATGATGGCTGCAGCCAATAGATTCACGGCGATACCTGCCAGGGCAAGTAGGCAGACTCAGAGCGAGAGTACAGCTATCGGATCGAGCTCGGGCTATAAGACTGCCGAGAACAAGAGTTTGCTTGATTAGACAGACTTTTCTGCTGTTTGGCGTACAGGGAAGGAATAGAGTGGTAGTTGCATTGCTGGTTACTTGCATTTGCATATTTTGGGGCAAGCTTAGCCTTGGCGCTGGTGGTTCTTGATTTGTAATGAGCATTTTTGGGCATGGGGCTCTTCTTATATAGGCTCAAAGCATTGCTTGGCTGGGAATACATCCGCATTGGTATTGCTACATAGACATGGGTGTTCCGAAGAAGGGTAGCATTTCGCATTCTGTATTTGTAATCTAGCATTGAGGCCATGATGTACTGTACACTAAGTAAGTAATCGGTACAGCGTCCTATTCTATACTGTCTCTTGCCTCTGTCTACTACACATAGTGCTTGTCCTACTGATTACTAAATATAACACACTAGTTAGCCTTTTCTAGATTATAGTAAAAGGTAGGTGTTTATTACTACCCCTTAGTACTACTTAGAGATGGTAATAACTAGTGAAAGTTTTGAGCCTCCTTATATTATCTTAAATACCTACTCTAGCTAAATAAGTAAAATCAGTGCTAGGTATACTAATAAGTTTATAAATTACTTACTAACTATAACACCTAGGTTACTTAAGCTTAGCTAGATAAGTAGAGTAGCAAAGCCTTAAATCTATCTATACTATGTGAAGTCCTTAGACACCCTCTAATCTAAAAGAGAACTTTTATAGTACCATCTGCCAACTAATCCGCTTCTGTCTCAGAATAGTCAAGATCCCAAGAGGCAACAGATCTTTCCGTACGAGACTCAAACCCCCGCACTTCTCAAACAACTCCTTCTCATGCAACATCAATAACCACTTTTTCTCACTATCCATCGCCAGCAAGGGCATTTTTAGGTCATCCACTGCATCCTTTACTTTGCGTGTGATGATCACGTCCTTTTTTGTGGCTTCTTGCATCAAGGAACGATAGGTCTGACCTAGAGATGGAGAAACCGATTCATCCCATTTGCAAAACTCCTCGAAGTCCATAAAGGGGCTAGACGTCGTGAGGTCTGAAGATTCGGTAGCCATGGCATTTTCGCCAGACTTTGTCTCCCCTGAGCGTAATGTCCGGTACTTATCATCATAGATTAGCCGGAGTCTTCTCGATCGTTCTTTGTTGTCGAGCTCCTCGAATTCCCTCTTCGCTTCTTTATACTCCCGTTCTTGCTCTTCATGGAAGCTCATGAGGAGTGACGCGGGGTCTTTGCACACTTCATCGCGCACAAGAAAGAGTGCTATGAAAGGATTGCGAAGGCCGAGGCCACCAAGTTCCTCGGGCATGAAGATAAAAGCATCCGGAACATCTGTGACTCCAAAACGCTCGGCAATGAGAGTTTTGAGATATTTGGTGACATTGCTTCCATCAAAAATCTTGTCCTGCATCATCTTGTGCGTCTCAAGGATTCTATCGACGTGTGACTTTCCGAAGCAGTTTGCCGGCTCGCCAAACGTGTGGCTGAAGAATCTACCAATACAGCTATTCCATGTCTGCACCCAGGAGAGAATGCTATCGCAGTTGGACAGTTGTTTCTGCAGTTGCTGGATGTGTTTGTCTACTTCTTGTTGGTCGATTATCCATTCGCCATCTTTTGGATCCAAAACCAAGAAGCCGAACGAGACTGGCCCCTCCGGAAGTGTTAGGTCGGTGTCCTTTTCGACTTCTCCCCTTGTGATGTGTACTGAACCAGTCTTCGACAGATTGAATTCAAGCCCCATGACAGTAGCAAACTTTTGCATGGCTATCCACGCCTTAGAACACTTCTTCGGTTCGCCACACAACCATAGATCATCATGGAAGCGATGCAAAAGCATCCCAGCCTCCTGATTCACCGCAAGATCCATGAAGAAAAGCACCAATTCTCCCAAGAACTTTTCCAACGCATGAGCCATGGGAGCGCCTCTCTTACGAATTCGGACTTGATTTGCTGCTGGATCATCCAGGACAGGTCCCAAGTTCAAAGGTGCCTCTAGAAACTTCTTGAAGAATTGTAACCATTCGTCTGGCATTCCGGCAAATCTCAGAACTGCAGCAATAGTACTATGCGACAGGCTCGTGCCAAACCACTGCATGTCAGATTGCACAACTGCTACCTTGCTGTCGAGTGCCAAGCGAAGATGCGCTTCAGTAGCTAGCTGCCGGAGAAGCAGCTGCTTTATCTCCTTCGGTGATTTCTTGTCGGATTGGTCTTCGTCTTTGTCTTCGGCTTCATCGTCATAGCCTCCAGCACCTTCAGCAAGTGACGATGGTAGCTGTGACATGAAGAAGTCGCCTCGGTATACCTGTTGTCGCTCCGATGCAACGGTGTCGACAGCCGCTGCTTGCCAGTCTCCCAGGAAATACCGTCGTCGGTCAGTCGCATCTTGAGGAATCTGCTTATCTTGTTTCCACAACCCCGTGTACTGAATAATATCCCCAAGAGAGCTTCTTAGTGAGACAGACCACATCATTCCAATGTAGTGCAAGAAGATTGCTTGCAACACATCCTCGTCCATCATGATGCGGTATTTGCCATTGAGCTGTCGTCTTGGTTCAACAGGCATGCCTTCATCTCCAGCATCCCACTCCCAGTTACTGAAATCAGCATACTTCATGTTTAAGACGTCGCAGATTTCTGCACGGGCAATCTCATCTTTCTGAAAGTCCTGCAAAATCGCTTTCTTGTCATCATTTAGCAAGTCATTCCCGAGCAGGCCTCTGAGGCACCATCGCAGTGACTGCTCGTCAAACGGCGATTTTTGCGTTAGAAGATTGCTTGACCTGCGCTTTGTGTTCCGTCTCAAACGTTCCAATACTTTTTGTCCATTATCTCCTCCAAAGAGCGAGCTCAAGTAATTGTCAATCTCCAGTTCGTCAGTCTCAAGTGGAGTGAAGACGACTTGGTTGAATCTTTCTCTTAAATCTTTGAGTCTATCTTTCTCGACAAGCTCGAAGGATCCATCGAGGGACCTGTCGTCTCGCAATGTCGTGTACTGGCGTTCGTCATTCGATTTAATAAGCCATTCTGTCAGCAAATTGGAGTACAAGCTTGCCAGGTCCAGCTTCCTCGTTTGCACATCAAGTTGTGATCGCAGTTGTTTCTCGAAGTCATGTAACATTTTGTTCGGAATAGAGGCATCAAACTCGGATTGGTCCAGGCAGGACCGAATATTGTATAAATCCATAACTGAAGTTGGCGCAGATTCTATTTTTTCGACACCCCCAAGTAAGCGGTGTACTCTGAGGCGTTGATTAACACCAGCTGCCTTGACATGGTCCAGGACAGAGTTCTTGTGAGTCTCAAACGCCTTCCTCTGCTTTTGTAGCTCGCGAATTTTTAGGTTTGTTATTGTCTTCAGGGTTTGCGAAAGTGCGACGGTAGACATTGTGAAAGTTGCTGGTCAGGATTGGGAGAATAAAAGAATTGTCTATGAAGAGTCAAGTCGAGAATTCTTAGGCCTTTGAGTCTCTTTTGTATCCATCACCAGACGTCTCTAGCTCTCTGGCTCTCTAGGTCCTATGGCTGTAGGCGGTAACTACCTTGAGTAGTGCTGGCTGCCGGTGATTCATAAAGGAACTTGACGGCGTATAATTGGACCTCACTCAAGGCTTCGCCGCGAATACAGAGTATAGACTTCATTTTGCAATGCGGTGAGAAGAAGATGATAGAATGGCCCAGAAGCGGAGGGAGGAAGTTGTGCGACTACGGGCCAACAATTATACTAATTACGCTAATCAGTCAACCTCGTCATAAATAGAGGCCTGCAAAGCAGAGGCCACAGGTTCCATTTACAGTTACATTAATTACACCTTACCTTGCCTCATGAATAGCAAACTTACCTGTAATAAGCGACCGCTCGAGGGAAGTAGCGCAGTTCAGCGTAAGCACTAGCAGGCAGGCAGGAGGCAGCAGCCGGCACCTGCAGGTCCTGTGGATAAATGTGAAGATTCGGCGTAGAAAAGTACAATTGAAATTGGAGATATTATTGTATAAACCTTATACTTAAGATCATGGTCGGCGTCATGATACTTCTCTCTGTGTTGGATGATGGAAATGAAGATATACATGATGGTACAAAGAGGGAGAAGGAGGAGGAATGAAGAATAGAAAGACTCAAGAATGCTTTGTCATCCACGGCTGTTATTAGCCTAAACCAAGGGGAATTCAACAGAGGTGCTAGGGCTACTGTTGTACAGACAGGTACCTAGGTATTCTTTAGCTACAGAATGTATGTTTCAAGTTACTATATGTATTTAAGTTGCTAACAATAACCTAGCAACCCAAGCAGAGCTCTAGTAGTAGAGGGTGAGAGTAGACTACCTAGGTACAACGTTCTGCCGCATTAGCCTTAGCCCCATTTTCAGCGACGTTCATCCCCCACTCCTGATGTCCTCTGAATACCTACCTCCTTTCTTTCAACTCTCATTTGCGTCCCACCCTTGGATAGGTATATCTTCATCCTCCACATCTGCCATCATCCCATTGTGACCTGGAGTATCCCCACCCATGTGTTATTGAAAAAGGACACTCAATGGATCTGGATCTCGATAGATGAGGCATCGAAGATACAAAGATGGCGGCATGCTCCCTTGAATTCCCGTCCTTCTGAGCCTCTTGAGGGAAGTTATTCTCATTCTCATTATGGCCACAAGTATTTCCCATTACAAGTCATGTTGCGTCTTCGTCAGGGAATCTAGCCACCATGGACGAGCCTACCTCCAGAGTTTCTCTTATCGCGGAGTGTCCGACCGCACGGGAGCACACCCAACTTAAGTGGGAGGGACCTGAGATGGCTGAAGTACCATGCGCTCTGCCTGCATATCCCCATTCCAACTCCAATTACCAAACTCTGAACCAAGTTACTCTACTCTTTCTCAGCCTTAGCCACGTTATCCTCCACTAATCAGTAATCAACATGGGGAGCGTTCAAGAGCCTTTTCCCTTCCAGAACCGATCGGTGGATACTCCTCGAAAGCTCAGGGTAGCTATCATTGGCGCCGGAGTGTCGGGAATAGGTCTTTATATTCGACTGCGTCAGTATGTGCCCAGTGCTGAACTGCAAGTTTTTGAGAAGAATTCTGAGGTTGGAGGAGTATGTGACCTTTCTTCGAGTAGCGATTTGTCTTGGAAACTAATTGACCTTAGACTTGGTATGAGAACAAATATCCAGGCGTGGCGTAAGTCTGGCAGGGTTCTTCATCAAGCGAAGCTCTGCTGACATCTTCATAGGTGTGATATCCCTAGCCATGTGTACCAGTATACCTTTGAGCCAAACACCCAGTGGTCCAAGTTTTTCTCTGAAGGAGCAGAGATTCTTGAATATGTCAAAGGGGTTGCCAATAAGTATGGAGTCAAGGACAAAGTAAAGTTCAACACAAAGGTCTTTGGGGCCAAATGGAATGAAGCGAGAGCCGAGTGGACTCTCGATATCGGTAACGCTGAAGGATCGGCTGGGACTGAGACCCAAAAATTTGACATTGTTATCAACGCGACAGGCTGTTTGAATAACTGGAAGCTCCCCGAAATAGAGGGCTTAAATGATTTCGAAGGGAAACTACTTCACAGTGCGAATTGGGATCCCGCATGGTACTCATTTTACCGATCTTCCACACTCCAATAGAACAAAGCTGATATTTTCAGGGACTATTCAAACAAGAAAGTTGCACTCATAGGCGCTGGTTCTTCTGCTATTCAAATTTTACCCCATCTCCAGAAGAAATGTACCGAAGTCTACCACTTCACTCGTGGTAAGACTTGGGTCAGTGAGCCTTTTGGAGGACAAGCTACTCAAGATACTATAGCCGGGGATAAAGATTCGGGGAACTGTAAGTCTACACTGTACAAGGTTTCGAGTTGTTATCCTTACCATATCAGATGCATATTCAGCGGAAGAGCTCAAGAGATTCAGAGAGGATCCAGAATATTACTGGAAGTACAGAAAGAACATCGAGCGGTTCATCAACTTAGACCACCCTTGTCTCTTTGCGCACGAAGAAGCATCTATAAGCAGCAAGAAAGGGATCATTGAGAACATGAAGAAGAAATTAGCGAAGAAGCCAGAAATCTACGATGCCTTGGAGCCAACTTTCACACCAGGCTGTCGCCGGTTGACGCCAGGACCTGGATTTCTGGAAGCTTTGGTCGAGGACAATGTATATTTCACAAACTCAAAGATAATCAAGGTCACAAAAGATGTAAATCTACCCTTCATACACTCCTTACCTTCATTCATGTACTTACTTTTACAGTCTGTAATAACGGCCGATGGCACAACCCGCAAAGTCGATGGCATTGTCTGTGCAACTGGCTTTGACACATCCTATGTCCCTCGATTTCCCGTCAGCGGCAATGACGGAATCCAACTTGCAAAACAATGGTCTTCTCACTCTAGTGCTTACCTATCAACTGCAATTCCTAACTTCCCCAACCTCTTCCTAGTCGGAGGCCCCAACTCTGCTACTGGAGGCGGATCTTTGCTTATCATCTTCGAGTCCGTCATTGGATATGTTGTGAAATCCGTTCAGAAGATCGCTCGCGAACACATCAAGACTATGACCGTAAAGCAGTCTTCTCTAGACAGTTGGGAGAGATACATGGATGCATATTTCCCTGGCACGGTCCATGTCGAGGGCTGTACAAGTTGGTACAAGGCTGGAGAGAAGGAGCATAAAGTGGTGGGGCTGTGGCCTGGAAGCAGCTTGCATGCAAGGAAAACTTTGGAGTTTCCGAGATGGGAGGATTTCGAGTTTGTGTACGAGGAGGGAGATGGGCTAGGTTGGCTCGGTGATGGATGGACGACTGCTGATCGGGAGAGGGGCGACACAGCAAGCTATCTGGACGAGGTTGATTACCCTCCCATCAACCTGTAGCACTTGTCACACATGATGATGAGTTTGATGTTCAGATATGTATAACTTCGAATGTAAAGCGTCGGGTTGTTCATATTTTGGGCCACATGATGATATACTCGTATAACGATCCTCCATTGATGACAACCCACCACGCCACTCTTGTCCACTTTTGCTTTGGCTCTCGTCAATGCCAATCTCCGCCTTGGCCACGCATTCCAGGAGATGCAAGCCTCGGAGGGATTGCTTATCTTCATGAAGCCTTATCTCCACGACATCGTCGCCCAGTATGATCATCTCCGAACAACTACTGGCAACAAGGTTGATGTCGGAGTATCGGTGCACCAAGAATCCTGGATCCAGCACCCTGGTTTCTGCTGCAGAAACCAAAGTCACTCGCTGCAGGGGGGGCGATCAGGCAAGGGACATATCTTATCTTGCAGAAATATAGGCCTAGTGAAGTATGGTAAGCACTTCGTAGATACATCTCAATTCCGCTGTGGTTTCTGTTTCTCTCTTCCAGCGCACTTGTACATTGTATTTTCGCTCCTCGCTGGTTCCAGTAGTGTTTGTCTCTTATTTGTATAGTTCTGTACACAAAGCCAATCTTCCAACATGGCCACGCAAGGTTCCATGAAGGCACCGGAGCCAGCTCTCTACGAGTCCGATAGTTCCGCCGACGTTCACTACGGCCAGGTCCAGAATCTCGAGGACTTTGTCGAGGTTCCCTCGAGATGGCGAGCTATCAATATGCTCGCTGAGAAAATGGGTGCTGAGACCATTGGATGCCAACAACTACCCGAAGAAGCTCGAGATATAAACCAAAAACCTCACAGCACGTTCTTCGTCTGGTTCACGGCAAACTTCCACTACTCGGGTTTCACAACGGGTGCTCTCGGTCCTTTGCTGTTTGGACTTGGGTGGTGGGATTCCTTCCTTACCATAGTATTCTTCGGCGTGGTTGGTATGAGTTTTCCAAGTATTATTTCATATTTAGGACCGAGATTAGGCATGAGGGGGATGATTATTACACGGTATAGTTTTGGGTTTTGGACCAGTAAGATTATTGTGTTTTTGAATGCTGTTACCTGTATTGGTGTAAGTTTGCCATTCTCGAATCTCAGTTCTTAAACTTAGCTGACTTGAATGTACAGTGGCTTATCATCAATACCGTTGCCGGAGGCGGCCTCCTCTACGATGCCTTCGACGGCAAACTCCCCCTAATAGCCGCAATAGTCATCCTCTTGCTCCTCTCCGTGATCACCTCCTTTCTGGGCTACAAAGCAATTCACTTCTATGACCGGTACGGCTGGGCGCTCCTACTCGTAATCCTCACCATCTGCGTCGGGTTCGGCGGCGATAAGTTCGTTAACGTGCCCATGGCCACCGGCCAAGATGCAAAACTAGGTGTTCTCTCCTTCGGTGCCTTGATCTTCGCTTGGGACATAACTTGGTTTCCGCTCGCTGCCGATTATTCCTGTTACATGCCTACCAAGACACCCAAATGGCGGACTTTCTTCTGGACTTTCTTTGGTCTCTATGCTGGTTCGACTCTTATCTTACTCATCGGTGTGGCCTTTGCTACGCTCATTGCAAATCCAGACCCGGCGTTTGGCTTTTCGGATGTCTATGATTCTCGTGGTATTGGTGGTTTGGTTGGGAGTGTGTTTAATGGGTATGCGCCTGGGGTTAGAGGTTTTGGGAGGTTTATTCAGGTCATACTTGCTTTGAGCATCATCGGCGCAAACATTCCAAACATCTACTCCTTTGGATTGTCGGTCCAGGCCATCTCCTCATTCACGCAGAAGATTCCCAGGGCATTGGTTACTATGATAGGTGCCGCCGTGGCATTGACAATCAGCTGTATCGTCCGAGACCACTTCGTTGAAGCCTTGGAAAATTTCATCAACGTTCTCTCCTACTGGTGCGTTTTCTCCTCTCTCACATCAACTTCCAGCTTGGCTAATATCAGAATCAGGTGTACGCCATTCGCCTTCGTGGTCCTAACCGAACATTTCGTCTTTCGCTACCACACAGGCTACGACACCACAGTTTGGGACACACCGTCCCTCCTCCCCGCCGGCATAGCCGCTATCTTTGCCTGGGCTTGCGGTGTTGCTATTGCGCTCTTAGGTGCAGATCAGACTTGGCTTGTCGGCCCAATCGCCGACGCTGTGGGTGGTGCTGGTGCGGATATTGGGTGGGAGTTGGCAGCTGCTGTTAGTTCTGTCGTTTATGTTCCCGCGAGGTGGGCTGAGTTGAAATTCATGGGACGGTAGGTTAATGTCTGTCAAGGTAGAAGGGAATAGGATGTAGATAGGTACTTAGTGAAGCCAAGTTGGTGACAGTCACATGATAACACTCGCCTCAACTCGGGCTGAGAAACCTACAGCTGAACGAACATCCCTTACTTTGAAATCAGGCTCTACAATAGAATTATCTCAGCCCCATAGTATCAACTCAAGATATACCACCCCTCCCTACCTTATGCCAAGCAATAACCACATGATGCAGTCGGTAGTAAACAAAGCCTATTCACCAGTGCTGATCGAATTGCCTTTATTGTACAAGTAAGCGAAATATGTGGCAAAAATTAGCAGACTATCTGTACGTAGTAAAAGATCTACTAAAGATCAAACATTAATTCACCTACAGCTTCAAGGCCTTCAATTCGAACTCGCAGATGGCTAAATTATAAAAGTCTTAGCTCTAATTATATTCGTTAGTTATTTAGTTAATCAACAGGTTATCTACAGAATTTAGTATTGTTCGTGTCTACCAGTCTAGATCTGGTGGATAGTTCGCTGGCTATTACGTAAAGGTGACAACAGCACATCCACCAGATCAGCTTCTTGTTCCCTTGCTTCCTCGCGAATCTCAAAATCTGGAAATCTGAAAACTTGGACAACGACGAGTGCCGGAGAGAAGGGTAACAAGCTAAGCCACGATCTATATGGGATGTGTCGAACTGTGGCAGGTGGTCAGGTCAGGGTAGAGAAGTTAGGAGCGACTGTAGTGGACTTCACAGCAAGACGACCTGACCCGTAAGCGCGAGGAAAGGAGGCGTTGTAGGCGTTGTTGTCTGGCAAAGATGGCCGCTAGGACAGCGACAGCAGAGGAGAAGACGCCTTCGAAAGAAGAGGTCCAAGTAAGGAGAAGGAAAACAGGGAGAAAGGTCAGGACTGGCTGCCTGACTTGCAAGTAAGCTGTTGTTTCCTTGGGTCTCCCTCACCCTCCCCCACACCGCTCGCTCTCGCTTACAAGTAATTCTAATCGCAACCACAGAATGAGAAGAGTGAAATGTGACGAAGGCAAGCCCGGGTGCTTACGATGTCACAAATTCGGCCTTCCCTGCGATGGCTACATCTCCAAGATCTCTCCCAAGCCCACAGCAACCGACAAAAGATTCTTGGTCCTCAGACCAAAGCCATCAACTCTCACCCTCTATAACCCCTCAGTCTCCCTGAAACTCACAGAAAAAGAACACCGCTTTTTCCAAACCTTTGTTAAAATCGATTCCCATGACCTAAGGCCCTTCCTGTCCCACGACGCAGCGACATTTTCCGATTCATTCTTCTGGAACGGCATTGTGCTTCAGGAATCCCACCACAAACCTTGTGTCAAACATGCCATCGTGGCCATCTCGGCCCTAGCTCACTCTTTCGAGGGTCCCCGTAGTACTCAACTGAGTCTCACATCTAACTCCCAAGAACAGGAAAACACACGCGAATTCGCGTTGCAGCAGTATCAACAAGCTGTTCGAAATCTGAGAGAATACATCGAAGACAACGAGGAAGGGCTACAGACTCAACTGATAGCATGTCTAATTCTCGCCTCCTTCGATTCCTTCTACGGAAACAGAACTTTTGCAAACCATCACATAAACTACGGCCGCAAACTGCTATCTGACTGGCGACTTCGCTCTCCGTCCGCCAACATGAGACTCGCAGACAATAATCTCTCCCGGATGTTCATCCGCCTCGACATGCAAGCCATGTCCATCGCAGGCTCCGAAGCAAAATGTTCGCACCTCGCCGTCGACCTGGGAATCCTCCCCCAACCAATCCCCCCAACATTCGCAAATCTAGAAGAAGCACAGAAATTCGCGGGCGATATCTTATGCAACGCATATAACTTCTACATGCAGAATTTCCACCTAAGATTTGCCAATCCCAAAGATATCTCGAAAGAGACAACAGAAACCAGAGATTGCTTCGTAGCCAAATTGCAAGACTGGCTCCAATCCTTCAACTCACTCCTCGATAAACTGCCCTCAGAATCAGCACTTCTCAGCCAAATACATCCACTAAGTCGACCCTCAAGTCGAAAACTCTACCCAACGCTCTGCATAATCCATCTAGTCCTGACGCTCTCGAGTCCAGAAGCATCCGCCGATGCATTACTCCCGCACTTCAAGTTCCTCGTTAACGTAGCACGGGATGTGATCGATTACGAAGCTACTAGTTCTCATGAAGGGGCTCCGGCATTTACGTTTGAGGTGCGGATTATTACGCCCTTGTGGATTGTGGCGACGAAATGTAGGGAGAGGATGTTGAGGAGGCATGCTGTGGAGTTATTGCTGAGTGGGCATCGGAGGGAGGGTATGTGGGATAGCTTTCTTGCTGGCCGCGTTGCTGCGTGGTTTGTAGGGATCGAGGAGGCTGGTAGGGACGAAAATGGAGAGTTGCTTGAGGAAAATAGGTGTTGGGGCGTTACGATGCATTCGGATTCGGATTTCAGGAGCCGGAGGGTGTTTGTTAAGTGTAAGCAGAATTTTCGGGATGGAAAGGGCGAGATTGCGTATAAGGTTCGGTCGACTATCATTACTTGGTAGCTACTAGTTGACTGGTGTTATAGCTGGTTTACCGAGTTGGTTCGGTGATATGTATATAGTTTTGCCCACACTCACTCACTCACTTAGTGATATACAGTGACATATAAAATCAGTATATGTTTTGCACGTGCTGCTTTGTGTAGTCTAGATGCAGTCTTTCACACTCAATGTGTTTAGCGTGAATTTCTGGAGTTTCTAGTTTAGGACTGTCTACATCCAATTGGTATAGTATACTCATGATGTTCAACGAGTACGACCATCTTTTAATCTGATAGCTATTATGAGAAAAGACCCAGTAGTGTAACGAAGTAGTTTTGGTTATTCCTAAAAGATTTATCACGAAGATATACTCACCAGCCTCGAGGTAAGAGCTCTCGGTGTATTACCACAATTTTAAGATAGAGAAGTCCGTATAAGCTCGGGTTAATGACCTACTGTAATTATATACTAGGAGCTCAATGCGGAGACATGCGTTTCCATCAGTTGCCACAGTAAGCCATGCGATGCAATGCAATGCAATGCAATGTAGCATGATAGCTAGACAGCGAAAGAATTTCATAGCCAAGGTTCCTGCAAATTTTGAAACTACGCTGTGGAATAGGCTAGGACTGTCGGGACCAAAAGAACTCTCACGGCTCGCAACTTTGAGCCACTTCGCTACCAGCTTCATTGAACAAACGAGCAGTTGTGCTACCAAACGACACGCGGCTTCTGCAGCTTACAGGGCACAACATGAGAAACTCCGAGGGAAGCGTGTCGCATTTCCCAGTAAGCACATAACCTCACTCCACCCCATGAAAACCTGACACTAATGAACGCTCCAAGATGCATTCAAGCCTCTCGAAACCCTCAAACAACAATACTATACTTAATAGCCCTAACAAACTTCTCCCTATAGAGAATCCCCTCGTCAGGCCTCTTCGCCACGCCCTTAGGCAACACGGGCGAAATAAGCGCATCCATATTCGGATCAAAGAACAAGGGGATAGAAATGCGTCGCTTGTCTGAATTATGCAACACCCGGTGTCTAGTTGATTTGTAGAGACCTCCAGTCCAGGTCGATAGCATATCGCCAAGGTTACACAAGAAGCAGCCGGGGATTGGATTCGCTGATATCCAAGTCCCGTCTTTAGCAAGGACTTGCAAGGAACCAGGTTGCGGATCAGTGAGCAAGAAGGTGAGGATCCCGAAATCGGTATGTTCGCCAATACCAGCCATCTTGCCCTTGTTTGCCTCAGCTGTCGGTTCGTAGCTGAGGATGCGCAGGTTCCAGAAACTGCGGTCGACTCGGCTGGTGAAGAGTTCTTCTTCAACATCGAGGGCTAGGGCCATGGCTTTGACGACTTCGGTTCCGAGGGTGCAGATGGCTTCGATGTATTGTTCTGAGGTGGAACGGAAGGATGGGGGGTTGAGGGGCCATTGGTTGACTCCTTCGCCCACGCCGTAGGGTGGGTTGGGCGTTGGGGTTATGGGCCGGAAGAGGTCGACGCACTTGGTTTCAGTTTCAGCTATGCTATCTCTCTTGCATTCGAGTGAGTGGAGAGAGACGAACCTCGTGGCTCCCTTTCCCACCACCATCTACGAACTGCCAACCCCTCGCGTTGTCCCCAATGCCATCACCTGCTTCTTTTATTGCAATGGCCTTTTTCTCTTCTGGGGTACTTCTTTCGAAGAATGTGCGCGCTTCATCAAGCAGAGTTTGAGTGAGGTCAGCGGAGACGCCATGGTTGGAGAGGTAGAAGAAACCGGCCTCGCGGCAGGCTGTGTCGATTTCTTTTGCCGTTTGGAGCCTTTGCGCTGGAGAACTGGTGGGGGATAGGAAAGGGGAGAAGTCTATGATTGGAAGAGACATTGCGAGAGATCATGGATCTTTGGCTTGTGTAGAAAGTCTGGAATATCGTATATTCCCACCTGGTAGCGATACGAGACTACTTATTAAATCTAGCGACGGACACAATGCCGTGGGGTTTATAAACGTAAGCATGTCTGGAAGAGATCTATTGCGAGGCGCATCTATGCAGAATCCTTGCTTGTACAGCTGCAACGAGTACATCGACATGGTCCATGGCGACCATCGGCCTATCCACTCTTGAATCCTGCTAACAACAGATAGTCGAACACCTTATCAGCGAACTTCGATGCTTCTATACTCGACCGATCGTTACACTGCAACAGCAGTATTGTCCCTGGCTCAGATAAGGATCATGAGATCTGATGACACTATGGTACGTAACATTTTGCGAACAAATAGCAATTTCGTGACTCGAAGTTCGGACTAGGGAAGAATGAAACCTTTCGCATTCTTTCCAACCTGGATGACACTACCCAAGTAAATAGAATCGCAATTTCTTCAACTTCTTCTTTGAACCTGCCTCTGATTTGAGATTATCTGCGTTGAGAAATCCAAACCCACGACGGCATCATGACGGGATCAGAATCAGAACCTCAGTTTACGCTCTACACCCACCACACCTGCCCGGCAGCATTCAAAGTAGCCAACGTCCTTGCGTTGCTTCATCTCCCATTCAAACGTACTTGAGTCCCAATCTTTGAGCAAGTTGGCAACTAACCAGGGCTCAAATCAGCAATATATATTCAGATAACGCGCACAATAAAAGATCAGAAACAGCCTTGGTTTCTAGCTATGAACCCCAACGGCCGACTCCCAGTCCTGATCGACCACTCCCAAAAACAAGACGGAAAGGATTTTCACCTGTGGGAATCCGGCGCAATTATTCACTACCTGCTCACTCAATACGACACCCAGAACATCCTCTGGCCCACTTCGATCTTCCTCCAAAGTGAGATTAATCAATGGGTTCATCTTCACCTCACAGGACAAGCTGTGACCATCGGTCAAGCATTCTGGTTTGGATATTGGCATTCTGAGATCTTGCCAAGTGCGTATAAACGATACGTAGAGGAGACGAAGCGAATCTTGGGGGTGCTCGAGGGGAGATTGAGCGAGGTGGGGAGAAGTTGGTTGGCAGGCGATAAGATGACTATTGCAGATGTGTCGTTTTTGAGTTGGTATGAGGAGGCGTTTATGGTTGATGTTGATATAGAAGGTGAATTTCCTATTGTTCATAAGTGGTTGGAGACTATGAGAGCCATTCCTGAAATTCAAGAAGGGAGTGTGGGGAGGGAGATGATTCAGCCAAAGAAACTCTGGGAGAGATAATGGTTGGAAATCGGTGTAATGGCGCACAAGGCGCAATCCTTCATATTACATTAGTTGTGACACCTTCTATCTTGACAAAGCATATATCTCCATTGAGGGTTTATGAGTAGCTCTACCCATTGAGTAGAGTTTTCAACAACAAAAGAAATATGCGACCACCCAGGTTGACATACACATCCATTATCCGACATTGGCTTCAGGTGTTCCCAATGGTTGACTTCAGAAACGATGATTCGTCTGCCATTCCGTAATCATCTGTCATTTGGTTTCGACAGGTGTTGTCACCGAATAACTCGCTGTCAACCCACGAGACGGATTGACCAAGAGCCAATCATAACTTGGCCCTAAGCAAGTTTTGGACCATCTCACGCCCCGTAACCCAGGTTGTTCTCCAAAGTGTAGGGAAGTCCAGCGTGCTCGTAAATGTATCCGCGTATCCAAAGCCTAGCATAGGGGGGATCCAACCTCGCGCATACTCGAGTGCGAAACAAGCATCGCCCATCTTGTATTGCTTAACAGTTCCTCGGTGAAGTTGGTGCACTGATCCTTGGGGGTAGATTTCAGGTTCGTAGGATCCAGGTGTGTATGCAAGCTGGGTACCCTTCAAGATATGGAAGTAGTCATCTGCGGTATGGCGACCCGAGTGACCCTCGGTTCCAATCGCTGTGCCAAAGATGATGAGATACTCGGTGATACCTGTAATTCGCAATGAAGTCAGCTCATTATCCGCAGATAAAGTTTTCATTCCACAGAGCACGCAATCTGTGCGAGACAACTGAGACTAATAAAGGTACAACTTACTCGCGTGAATGATGTACATAGCGCCCATTGCACCTCCGGCGTTATTGAAGATCCATTCCTCATCAAGATTGATATAGCCACCTGGGAGCTGTTCACTCAATTCGCCAACGATGTAGCCAACAACTTCCTTTGTATCATTGCCGTGAGCGCTGATGGCTCGCAAAGAAAGATCATGAAGCTTGTCGGGCGAGAAAATGTAAAATTGTTCCAGTCTCGCATCGACATAGAGATAGGCTTGAACAAAGACGGCTAGGAGGACAGCAAGGATACCATAGGTTCGTGGAGACCAGCCGCTCGACTTCTTGGGACCCTTAGGATTGCCGGAACCACCGCGAGGCTTGTGAGAGGGCATATCGGAAAGAGCAACGCGACAATGGGTGCTTGGAGGAGAGAATCGAGGAGAGAATCGAGGAGAGTCCTACAGAGGAAACGAAGTCAACACAGGACACGTTTTTCTAAAGAGTCCGAAGTCGCGGTTGCCTGAGTTTTAGCGTAGAACTCAGGGGTGTTACAATTTCTTCCGACGCCGACTCACGTGGCGCCAAGATGTGCTGAGTAATCGAGTACTGCTCGACCTCGTCGGCGCCGCCTAGGTGCAACTCACCACAGGAACCACTTCTTGAACTTCTGGTTGTCCTTCGTCAATCTCGATAATAGTAGTGAGGTCTGGGTCGTAGAATGCTCTCCGTCGGTATCTGAAGCGAAAGTGGAAGCCAAATGTAAATTGATGACTGCGAATCTCTTGGTACAACGTATATCGGACGGCGACCATTTCTGAATCATGGAATTAGTTTGTGATTCAGAAAAGCTATCGCGCCTTGATACTGGACTTACTGGATATGTGGCAAGCACTGCTGAATCGCTGGATCGTGTTTTGTTGTTGGTGAGGTTTTGGAAATCGCAAACTCCGAACGTTCTCGATATTCGAAGGAAGATCGCAGCTTTCTACCCACTGAAAAGATGCGAAAGCGGTATCTTGCTTTGTGAAAATCTTTACCGAGCTACTTAGTTGCTTCAGACACTTAGACGAACGCGCAATGCTTCCCGATCACTTGCTGTGCAAGATATGGGAGCACCAAACCCTCGAGGTGCATGAAGAAGATCTTTCAAGAGGGGAGAGATTTCAGGATCAGTATCACGCAAATCGGCTCGTGAGACTGAGAAGGTAAGTTTTGTCGTTGATGTTTCCCTTTACTACTAATTACTCACCCCTTTTGTCGCTTAGCTATTTGTGAAAAATCATGTCTTGAAACCCAAAGAAAAGACACTTTCTACAATTTATTATTATTTGACATCTACCACTTGAAATAATGATCAATGGATATGTTGTTTTCCCATGTTCCGACAAATGTATTTGTAGTTCTAGAGGCTGATGCAAGCTGGAAAGCGAGAGTTAATCTCTCTCCCGTCGCGTAATTTTACCATTAAAACAAGTCAAATTCTGTGGTTGAGAAAACAAGAAAGGTATGAGTTCGTCGCTAAAATCTTACATCCACACATGGGGTCTCTTTCAAGCATTAAGTCACAATCTACTAGCGTGTTTTGAGATATGTGTCATAAAAGTCTTCTTTTGTCTCCATTTTCCGAAAAAGACAGTTAAAATTCTTTCAGGCCTCAAAGTAGATACCTGTGATATTCCCATCTACAATGCCACTCTTCCCAAAAACAGAAGATCGGGGATCTCTCTATCCCATGGCTACATCAACTCAAAAGGATGCCTCAAATGGTTTACAAAATCCCAATGTTTCGCGGCAAAGAAACGTGATGCACTTTTGCATTCAATTACACTGTAGAAGGGGCCCCTACATCCGTTTAATGCAATTAAAAATCCGAGCCCTATTATCTAACAAGATACATCAATGCTCTCAATCTCTTTAACCTCTCAGCAAAGTGGCAGCTAACGCAACTCTTCTTTGGTAAAACCTGACTTGGAAGTCTGTCATCTTCTGGTGATTGAAATCCATTCAATATTCTACCTAACACATCATATCCATCCATTCCCATGGAATGACCATCTTCTCATTCCCAAACCTCGCAACCAACACGTTAAGTTCCGCAACTTCCCCCCCCACACAATTCACCAGAATTTTGAATCTCCGCCCACCGTTCCTTGATGCTAAGGGCTAGATCAGGATAAGAGCTATAGCGAACCGTCAGATTCGTCATTATGACCCACTCATCTTGGTCTTGAATCGTGGACTCCAAGCTCAAAGTAATGCCAGGTGCCTCATGTTCCATTTCTTCCCAATCGTCGTCCGAGTCCTTGACACTTAAAACTCGCATCTCGCGTACCTCAAGTTTTGGCGTTTTAAATTTGTTAACTTGTGCTTCATTTAGGACGTCCTCGAATTTATGGCCCCGAAAAATATCCCTGGCGGTAATGCGAACGAAAATCCCAGAGATGCTAGAACCAGAGATTGTATCAATGTCGGTAATCTGGCAAGGTCGGTCATTGATCATTGTAAGAAGGCCGATTAATCTGGACTCGTGGCTTAAGAGCGCGTAAGGCATAGTTGATTCTTGCTTAGATGACATTGCTGTTGTGGACAATTGATGTTTTGGCAGGTTTAAGAAAGTAAAGAGTTTTCAGAGACTTTTGTACAGCAAGTGTGTCAATTTAACATTAAGGTTAGACTAACGAAAGGTTGGTTGAGAAGTAGTTCCATTCTAGGTAGTAAGCTAGAAAACCCCGTCTACCTACTGAAAGCTAATCTAAAGCATAACTCAAAGGATAGCATCGTAGCTTATAACCACCCGTTGAAATATATTCCAATATGTCATTTTTTATGTATCATAAGCTAGGGTTCAAAATTGTATCAGTGCCTTTGGCATAACTCCTATGCAAGTAGGTGTTGGGCAGTCGCATATAGTGATTGATGGCGCAATTCTTGATCCAAATCCGGAGCGGAAGGTTGAGGCATTACATACATCAAACAATTCCTGCTAGTTTAAAAGTGAACATTCTCCAAAGAACTATAACGACAAAATAAGGTGAAATTTGATTCCCAAGGTCATGTGAATATGAGATACAGTATACTAATTCCCAAATACAGCCAGCAATCATGGTGAGGAAACCACGAACACTAGGTAGCAACTATCTTCTCTGTTGCATGACCAAAATAAGGGGGACTACGAAGCGGGAATAGAAGCAGAAGAAGAAAAAGAGAGAAGAGCCCGAGGCCAGAAATATATACAGTAGCCACATAGAAGATCAACAACAGAAACTCCCAGCTCCATTTCGAGCACATCATTAGGGCGAAGGCTTTCATGTTTATTTTATTGGATACTTACATAGCTGAACTTCCATATAACCCTTGTTCTCGCCCAATTTTGCTGATTTAGCCTTCTTTTTTGGTGTTATCTTGACCTTATGGCCTCGAAGTTTCTATCCTGGCGGCATAGTCCCTACTGAAGGTCAGTCATCATACCTTTTGTATCTCAAAATATGGAAGATATTATTTGCCTTTTTTATATTTCCTCTTGCACCAAAATTATATACATTTCGATTCAGAGAAGCTGGTATTGTTGTATTAAGTAGCCTTCAAAGCTCCACATAACCAGGTTCCAGATCTCTCTGATGCCTAATCTGCAAGCTCAGTCTTCAATATGATGTTACCGATTATTGTTCGTCGATACGTCTCTTATATTCCAAACTTCCACAGTCAATGCAAAGTTCTTCGTTCTCTCTAAACTTTCAGCTCACATTGCTGTGAAACCAGAAGAGTCGGAGACTCTGAATTGGAATCGCGTGGGTTTGTTGGGCGATAAGGCAGTGACGGAGTGGCAGAGCCTTTAAATGAGTGATGTTCCCCGCTTGGTGTTGTAGAAGATTGGGCTGATCTGGTATTAGAAGTTGTAGAACCTTGTGCGAGTTTTGCCTAAGCTCTTGCACTCACCAATCAGAACTGTGACCGTCAGCGTTGTTTTGTGTATATTGGCCCATTATACGCTATGTATTTGATCGTAAGAGTTGAGGAGCCTACCAGTGTTTAAATTTTGGACTGGAGCGCAACATTGAAAACTCAAGGCTTTGTGAGGTTCCCATCTCCTGAGATCCTGACTGAACTCTAGATTTGTGGAGGTTCTTTACCGCAATTCCGTCCAGTCTCAGTTTTCCCATGGCGACTACAGGAGAGTTTGGGCCATTAATATCCTTGGTTGTATACTAGATAGACAGACGGATTTGTCAAGGAGGAAGACTTTGCAGCATCGCCCAACATCTTTGGTGGCGAACAATGTGAAAAAGCCAAACCAGCTGCTGGATACTTTGCTTAGGGATCAGAAAAGTCTCTGGACATCATTAAGCCAGTTCTCTTTTATTGATTAAGCTCTGCCATGATCGGATGTAGAGGTGCCTTTATAAGAGGGGACGATTGCTGATCAAACAGGAGAACATAAATTGTTGGTGAGCTGCCCTTCATTGCAAATGGGTATAATCCGGGAAGGTATATGAAGTATACAGAATGGGTTGGGGCATTATACCAAGGAAAGATTCCACGCAATTCTTGTCCCTTGTCAATAGAAGCTGAAGGCTGAACAAAGATTCCATTCTTGTTTCAATTATGAACTTCAACGAGACAATGCTGGTATGTGCCTTAAGTGCGTAGTTTTGGCAAAGTTAATACCTGCAAAATTTCGAGGCCATGTAGGGTATGGCTGGCGTGTAGGTTGTTGAGTCGTTGAATTGTTTGAGTTATTGAAATAGCTTGAGTGGCCAAATAAATATGCGATATTCGAGGTAGGAGGGATTGAAAGAGGAGATGCAAGTTGGCATTGTACCAAGGAAGGATTCCACACAGTCTCTGTCTCTTATCGCTCCAAGTTGAAGACTGGGCGCGAAAATCTCATTGTTCTTCCCAATTTGAACGTTGACATGATATGGTTGGTATGGACCTTCCGCCCGTGGTTTGAGCGTTCTCGATGCCTTGCAAGAAGCGTCGTAAGACGCCCTGCAAGACACAACTTGAAAGCTGGTTTTAAGTCATTGAAATAGCTTGACTTATTGAATTAGCTTGAGTAACTTAAAGACGTCCGCATGCTTCGAGGTAGATCGGATTAAAGGAGGGGAGGGGTAAAGAGTTAGAGGGAGCTTTTGTAGATTCGTGCGATTCTGATTGCTTGAGAACCTCCTGAACTTTTCGTCAGTGCTGTCTGGACTAGGCAAATCTGTTGAGACTACTGACCTCAGTTTACTTATTCTTTTGCTTGAGATGTGCCTGCACTCAGAGGAGTAATGCAAAAACTACTCGAAAGCTGAATACCTGAAACAAATAGGCAGATTCAAGCTTGGGCACTAAAACTAGGAAGCCGCGAAGACTTGACTATTCTCGCTAGCTCCTTACCTACAGCTGTGATATATCTAGAGACACGAGCTTTACACAGAAGAGAGTCAAGAAAGTAAAAGAATGGCCCGCAAGTTGGCCTTGTTTTGCTAATATAGTCAGTTTATTTCAATCTCCAAAACATAGTACGCTAGGCACTTCCTCTTGATTTCCGTATCTACAGGAAGTACAAATCTATAGGTAATCTAAGAGCGTTAGACTTTACTAATCCCTCTTTATAGTCGGCAAGGTAGCTAAGACAAATTATATCTTTATAGAACTACTGCCAAAGTCAGGTGAGTATCTTGCATAGCGCTGTATGGTCTCTCTTTTTAGGTCTGTTGATATAGTTAACATCTGTTTGTTCTAGGGGGCAGAGTTAAGAAGCGTCTTTGAGTATGTTGACTTGTAGAGTTAAATATATACATATCTTGAAAGTTTGAAGTGTTGGAAGGGCATATGCGGTGGTTATGCTGAAAACGTTTCTTGATGATTTAGTGGGAAAAGATAAAAGAGCACGCGCGCACTTCAACAAGCGAGCTGTTATTCTGTGCTAGCCGAGCGACTTGGTTCAAAAATGAAACGTATGCGCTTGGCCAGACCATGTTCCATTGTTGTAGAGATATCTGCTGCTACTATGTAGGGCTGCATCTTTACTGCACATAAGTGTTGCCATCTGTTCATCCCTCTATATCAAACCATCGCACGAGCAGAATCCTAAGTTCTGTCACTCACAATTCCTCCCCTGGAAATGGAATGCTCCCGTCAATATCTTGGCACCATTGTCGATCATGTCCCTCAAAAGTCCCTCAAAAGAACCCTGACCATTGTGAAAGCATCGAAATGAAAGTATATTTCATGGAGGACAATGGTGTCTATTTTTAAACATCAATTAGATGTGGAAATATCACGGTTGTGCTTTGGTAAAGGTACCATGTTACGCCTGTTTAGAGACAATGCCAAGGACGCAGAACTACTTAAAACCCAAAGTAACCGTTAAAGTATGCTTCTAAGCAATGAAGAGCGTGAGATTGTCGGGGTAGTTGAGGTAGATTCTTGTATTGTAGTGTGAAACTCGCCGCGAAGGAAAACGTCGAATGACGCTAGGACAGAAGTAAATTTCGTCAACCTGTTTTAAATAATGCTATTAGCAAAGAATCATTCATCATGACGGCCCTGAAGAGCATTTTCGCAAGAAGTATATTATAAAAAAAAGACAGCGAACCTTTCTCTAGCCAGGAACAATAGCTTTCCCAGAAGTTTGTTTAACAAAAAACTCAAAGATTTCGGTTTTGACTTTGATCAAGAAGCCACTCGTGGCAAACAAAGGGAAACCATTGTATTCTCGCGCATACGAAAAAATGTAGACACGATGAGGTTAGAGGTGCAGTGACTGGGGTGTTGGAGACTTGGATTTTTCTCGAGCATATAGGCAAACCTTACACCTATTCTCAGATCATTAGTACCATCTTCCACTACAAGTAGATTGAGAGACCGGATGGTAAGGCTCTGCGTGAGTGAATTCTTTGTAGAAAATAACACACTACAAGTATCTTGGCGATGACTGGTAACTGCGCAGGATACCACAGCCACAAACTTCTGGGAATAAGTGGAATATCTATAGTTGTGAAGCGAAAGTTGGCACGGTGTTGTGAAGCAGAAAAAGGCTCCCGGCGGAAGATCAGTTGTATGTGATCATATGTTTTGGTGGTGCAGGACGCTTGGGTTAGTGGTATGGCTGTCCATTAATTCTTAGAGATGATACGACTAGCAGTATTTGGTAATGTGTTTTGGTGGTGCAAGACGATTGAGTTGGTGGTATTGTTGTCCATTCGCCGGGAGAAATATCACATTCAATAGCCTCTGATATGTTCCCCGGAGCTCCCTGGCGTCGAATCGTGCTGGCAAGAGCATTCTCGTACGAGTTCCCGTATGTGTTGTAAGCACTTATGAACGGCCAGTACGAGGAGCATCTCCTGCCAACTGGGCTTCCGCGGGCACCAATGGGTCGTTTCAAAAGGTCCTCGATCTTCTCTTCGTTGTGATCTCGCTTTGGCCTCCTCTCGCTGGTCAATCGATCCGCTGAGGAGATGGTTGATGTGTAGTGGAATGGCGCTGAGTTTGGTAGCCGCAAGCTGGTATTATTTTTCCCTTGCAAATGTAAGAGACTATGACTCCTTGTAATTACTGCTCAGGCGATACTAATAGTATCCTGTATTTGACTACCGTACCTTACGGGCAAACTTTCTTTGTGTGAGAGTCGGTATGGATGCTTCGATCTTCCTCGTATCTCGATGACGGGGCAATGTCAATCGTGACTTCTCGGCCTGTTGTAGATATTCCATCAGTTCGCCGAAAAGAATGTTCTCCAATATCATCGTTATAGGCCAACATACAATTGTACAGGAGGGGAGAAGCAGAATGGAGTTTCGATGAAGTGAGTCGAGAGGAGCGTATGGCTTTACATATGCGTAGGATATCTCATCTTGGCTCAGCGGTCGCCATCCCTGAGCACCAAGCAAGCCGTGTAATCCCGTCAACCTTTCTCTTATGTAACGTTCTGCTTTGCGTATCTGAAATAGGAATGTAATGGTGCTGACGTGCCCGTGCTAGATGGGTAGGTTTCGCTCTGCCAGACACACTACTAGTCAAAGAATTGCCTAAAATAAAGGGAACAACACTTACTAGCACCGATGACCCCTTGCAGTTTCTAGAAGCACTCTTGATACTGTACTAGTGTCTGCTTGAATCTAGGATCCGAGAAAACCTGCCAAAACCTGCCAAAACCTGCTTTGGTGTCACTGATGAACAGTGTTGCCGTATCGGTGTAGGTTTTGCCCGTTTTTTCATAAATATGCTGTCGGATCTTTGAGGAACGCGTACTCTTCTGGAGTCTGCACTGATTGAAGTAAATGGTGGTAACGTAGACGTTGTTGTCCGCAGATTGTCATTTTTGGAATGCTACCATTGTCCGCATCTTGGCGTTCTCGAAAGCTAGCAGCCTGGAATCCATGGCAGCCACGATTTGCCTGTAGTTCCATGTCAAAAGCAACAGTGCTTGTCATTCTCGGCAGCCTTTTGTTCTCAGCAGCCTAGCGTGTTTATCTTGATACGGTTTCATTCTCGGCATACTCTCATTCTAAGTCACCCGCAAATGTTGGTAGTTACGGATTTCACATTGTAGAACACTTACTGGGTTATGGAGAGTAGTCGTCTCCATTCTACGTAATCACTTCAGCACAATTCCTGATTTGAGACCTGTGAACAATGTAAAATACACGTTAGTAGTTCATGATATGTTTAAATTGATACTAATCATCGTCCTAGGTACCGCCACATTGTCTCTTTATCCAAGTCTCACAGTCCAATGCGACCGGGTTGGCACAGCGAAGCGAGAAATCGCAACAGTACAATTCTCCACTACAGCACGTAACCACGTAGAAAAAGCTTAAATGAAATAATCAAATGCTACTCCATGAGTGAAAGAAAGATATTTTATTCTAGGGGTCATTTTGACGTGTTCCTAAACATCACAATAGGCAACTGCAAGCACATAGGAATAGGAGCCTCATTAAGCATGGTTAACGTCAATCGCCATGTTGCTATAAACGGGGAGGGGTCTAGCATGATATATTTTCAGGTGTAGATAAGAGGCTTTTCTCGCCTTTTGATAGGCATGTTCAAGGTCTCCTACAATGGTTTGGTGGAAGTTTTCTTTGCGAGACGACTTTCCGTACAGGTCCTGACCCGCTGCTTAGCTTCTTCCTCCTGGAGCCGGAACCAAATTACATTTGACCTTCATCTTGCAACCACCTACTCTACACATTCAAAACCAAAGTAAACCACATCCAAAATCTGCCAATACTTCCATCTCAACAGAGCCAAACCATACTACTACGTCACAGCACCATTTTAGACATGTTGATCGTCGTCTCCTGGGACCGAAGCCTTTTCCAGGTCTGGTTTCTCCTCTTCGTCTACATTTACTACCTCATCCAGGTCTGTATTGTCGATAACCCTTGGTCTCCAATTGCCGATTGGGTAGTTGTGCACCTTCTAGTCACAATATTTGGATGGTGAGTCAGCGTCCTATCTTCCATAATAGATCTTCAAGTTAATTGCCTCTGACATTGGATGTTCATAGAACGAGTAATTCTACGCCCACAAAACTGGTACCCTGCAACACAAGTTGTTTTTCCATCTGCAGGTGGGTATTATCTAGGCAGCCATCTTCTTCACACACTTGAGTAATTCAAAGCTGACTTGAAACCTTACAGATTCAAACCTGAAAATCACCGACCACCATCTGCGGCCATCGTCATGGACAAAGGGTAAAGAACCCAGAGATATTAGAAGATGAAAAAATAGACCACTTTGCTATTTCGCAGAAGATAGTTGTTTTTGCAGAGCGCTATAACCAGAGCTAGTGGGTGGTTTCAACTGGAAATAAATCTTGTGGAAGTTAATATTGTTTGAAACCTTGGTATATCTGTCAAGTGCTTATGAAAAGGGATTGAATCTTCCCCCTTCCTGCTGGGTGTCCCCTAGGCCTGGGATACCTTCTTCTCTGCATCAAAAGTCGAAACCATTTCCCTCCTAGAACCACGAATCCTCATCATGCTCCCGCGCCAGACAAAAGTTTTTGGTATGCTCCTTTGCATGCATTTTGTTTGCCTTCTAGTTGCTCATGATGACCAAGTGCACGGAAACCGTAAAAATGGACTGTGGCCCAAACATTGAGGCGAAGACCTCCTGATATTCCCCACTCCGCATGGCACAATCTTGCATATAGAGTCCAGATTTGCTGACTCAATCATAGCAGAGTTTGCTGAAGACCTGTTGGGCACCAGTCCCGCGAAAGTTTATGACACCTACCTTTTCGATTATTCACAGAACGTTGTATACCGGGCAATTTGAGCTTCGAAAGGATTGAAATGGTTTACAAGGGCAGTATTGGAAGCGTTTGTACGTTGCACCACGAAGCAAGCTATCGGCGGAAGTCTTGCAGAACTATAGCACCTAGCGGCGGTCAATCCAAATAAATTTCGGCAAAGAGACGTTCAATTCATGAAGCTATAGGGCTGCTGGGTATAATCTCAGAGAGATGCTTTCAACATTAACAGTCTCGCAACCTTGATGTTCCAAGGACTGGACTTTATTTGGGTTCGACATATTCTATAATCTACTACAAAGTGGTTTGCTCATTCTGCAATTCTTCCTTTCATATTGAAAATGATGACGTAGAGATTCCGGAGCTGCATAATCTACGAATCAAACAATTGTCACTCAACAAGAAGATGTACTTTTTGTATGAACCCAGGAAACAGCAAGGTATAGCAGAATGGACAACCTATTGCAAGAAAAGCTGTTTAACCACCGCTAATCCAAATAGAACAAATACACAACGCAATCAATCCACACATACTATTCTGGTGTTGCTCCTAATAACCATCCAACACGAAGTTTTCCGTCTTGTAGCAATACATCAAAGACGGTGTAAACCACAGGGGCCATACAAAGTGCTCAACTACACCCGCACCCAATGATTGTCGTAGGCAAGAATTTCGTTCTCCGTTTGCTCAGGACTAGATACGTTGTAGTAACACCTTGAGCCTGTGCCAATATTATGCATCAATCGCTGCTTTCCGTGCCCTTTCTTCCTAGTAAGCTATAACAGCTTCTTCCTTAGAATATATACAGCGAAATTGAAGCAAAATAGTCTTATTCCAGTTCAGGAAGTCTTAGTGAAGGGAGTGTTTCACGTTCTAGATAGGCGTCAGAGACCGGAACCTAAGCAAAAGTTAGATGAGTAAAGCGAGGCTTGGGATCGCTACTTACGTGCGTAACATCTCCAGATTGGCCATCTAATTATGCTCGTCGGGAGAAAGGGGAGATGTTTTCAAGATCGCTAGATCCATTTGATCTCTTCTGTTTTTATACAATAACATGAAAATTTATCACTTCCAAAGAATAAGAACCTTTGTCCGTGCATATCTTGTCCTTGGTGATGTTCTTGGTGATGGTTGATGTTGAATCGTTGAGTTGGCTTCAGTTGCTGTGTGTTCAGAGACGTGAATGACGGATTGGGCACTTATAAGTAAAAAGAGAATGTCAACAAGCTTTCTGCAATTAGGACCTTTTCAGTATCCCAAAATTTTGCGTTTTCAGTATTTAACGAGGGAAGATTGTTGACAAACGAAGGCTTTTCTTCTTAAAGTGACTAATCTGGAAACTTCCCGCCCACAGCCCAACTTCTACACCATTCAACGTGCCTCTTCTTCTTTGACTTTCAGCACCTTCAGTGGTTTCCTAAAGAGTTTCAATATATCTTCTTACTGTCTCTAAGGAAAGTCATAGCTATGGTATATCCGGCGCCATTTTCTTCCATTTCATGAAGCTTGCGGCGAGCTCACTGTCATCGATGTTCAAGAAGAAATGTGAGTAAATCCTCATACTCGGCCCCATTCTCGCGTCACTCCTGTTGTCGCAAATACTATTATTGACACTTCACTATTATTTTCATCTCGAATAATTAGTCATCTCCACAACGCGAAACATCGAAAGTCATCCAATGCTAACATGATTTCTCGCCGTCGACAATACTGGCTCCATGACATTTCTCACCCATAATACCAGAGACACTATATTTGTCTCACTTTAAGAACAGTGTCGTGGAGAGACTAGCATCGTAGCAGACGGGAGTTACAAGAAAAGTGTGTTCTGGAGAGCTTGCGGTGTGTTAGGTCACATAGGCAATAGTACTAACCTGCCACTACTAGACCTCCTTCTTACTGTTTCTTCTTCTTTTTCTTCTCTTTCTTTCCCAGAGATGACAGAACCACATTAGATAGAGCAATTGGAGTCTATTCAATAGCACTATTGCTTTCTTGTTCTCCAAGACGGTGACCAAAGGTTGCTGAACTTGCTGTCGAAACTGTAAATCTCACACAAACAAATAATCCGAGCCCTCAGAAGGCGCTGACATCAGTTCTGCAGGCAGCTGGAAACTCTTTATTTGGCTTGACTTTGAATTCAGTCATTTGGGCAAATTATCTCCCATCTATTCCTCAAAACACCAAACACCACATGATGTAAGTAGCAATCCCCTTTCCAGCAAAATAATCATGCATTAGATCTCAAGCCAACTTCACTTTATTTCTGGAGCTATTGGTTGCACAATATTCATGTATTTCGCCAAGTCCGAGACCTTGATTCCCTTTTCCTGTGCAGAAACACCCCAGGAATATTCTCGTTTTTATGAAGCTAATTTTTGTTTCGTCTGATCTAGTGCGACCGCTTTCGTACGGTGGAGATTGGGGGCATGCCTCCATCTGGCGAGGTGCGAGACTAGGACGACATTGTTTGAAGTGTACCACCACCAACACTAGCCTGGGTTTCAACCCCCAGACTCTTCATTCAGTGGTGGTGGAGCACTCGTTCGTAGTCGTAGTCGTCAGCATACTACGTATGGTCCGTCCCAGACCGTGCTACGAACTTTGTTGTAAATGATTCTGTTTTGCTTACTGTATGTAAGGGTGTTCGTGGCCTCAGCGCTAGTTAAAGTACTGTAGAACTAGCCTCATCAGAAAACAACCCTTCCTTCTCATCATTCACAGCTTTAAATAAGCTACAATCCTTCCGCACCCACCATCCCTTGGTGTATATATACACCAAAGCAGTAGATAACGCCCTTTAATTAGGAGCGAGCAAGCTAGCTTTTAATCTAGCCTGCCACCGGCATCCCATCCCATACAAATTTGCCTTACGCAGGATGCAGTGGGCAGGCCTAGCCCAAAACCAAGAATAACTAGCTATACCTTTTCCACAACCAACAAAAGACATCCATCAACTTGAAGTTTAATTTTCAGAGCTTATGAATAAGTGAACGACGCCGGCGATGCAACAAAATTCGCTAGGCAACAAGCCAGAGATCCTCTCAAACGGTTACTATCCGTAATTGATACAACACGCCATCTGGTAACAAACACGGCTGCCCAACAACTTCCACCAATACCTCGCCGTAGATGGAACAACTAAATGCAGGTCAACGAGTACAACCGCAAGAAAGCATTGGGTTGATAAACAGGTATCTAAAACAAAAGGCAAAGAAGCAAAGCCCGAGATAGATTTGAGATAGACCCAAGTGGCCCTTGTAGCATAAGGCCGAGACTCCGAGAAACACCCCGCAACCATCATCCTAATCTTCTTCGAGGGCTCTGATGTCGCCACGGCGTAGGTACAACGTTGGTGTAAATGCTTCAAAGTTCTGTTGTGGTCCCTCACTTTAGATCATGGAAGAGGGCAAGAAGACATGAGCACAACACGGTAGATTATCGTAGGCTGTCAATCAGCCAGAAGAGATTACGTGATAGGACACACAGTGAAGGTTTGACATGTAGTTTTCAAGTTCCCGTCAAACTAGTTCATACCTGTTAACATACAAATATGATATACCAATTAATATGAAGTTTGCTTCATCATTGCAATGACGACGTCAAGCTACAGGTAGTGAACAATCGCCCGTAAGCTGACCGACACTGCTCCACTTGTTGAATAGCAGTAGCCCACATATTATGTTTGTGGAAAAACTGCATTCAGACTGCCCTTCAAGGAGGGGGTTCTGACAGGAAAGTACCTGTGACTGCCATTTATTCTGCCACAGAGACTCCACCTTAAATGGCCTGCTATCTTCCATCGGTCTTCTGATATGATGTTCCAACGTAAATACAGAAGTCCCCCGAAGGTCTTAAGTTCGCAATCCTAATTTTGGGCTGCTCCGAATTCAGTTTGGGTATATCCAGTTGTTTTGCTCACATACCAAACCTACATAATGCGAAGCTTGCCCGGTCACGAGAAATCCTGCTTGTGTACTGATGAAAACCTTTTTAATTGGCAAAGTGATTCTTGCCGGTCTGTCATTTCTTATAAATATGTATCGCCTGTTGATCTAGGAATACACGCTCCATCTCATCAACGCTTTTCTGACATTTCTAGCCTTGGAATGCTAGGAAAGCTTCTAAGCTGTTTGATTTTCAATTTCAGTGGGAACGTAAATTAAGTAAAGCCCTCAGGCCTATCCTTCTACACGGGTCTACTTGTGCTTTCCAAACATCTTTGAAAATGATCCAGGCAGTTCAAAGGTAATATATAAATGAAAACAAGGATCTATACAGTCATTTGACTTCTCAGTACTAGGCACAACTTGTATGGTAGTAATATAAAAGCAACTTAGTTCCTAAGGCGGTATCTCTTGGTTCGCTTCGCAGGTCTCAGCCTGAAGTATTCATTCAATTATTTTCTCTCATCGCCACCAACCTCACTTCTCGAGAACAATAACAACATCAACATCATCATCACGTCACCATCCGCTTCTTCTTCCTCTTCATATTTTCTTCCTCTTCATCTTTCCTTGCTCTTCTTTGAGAAGATGAAAAGGAAAACAAAAGAAAGAAAGAAAAACAACACCTCAACTCCGAAGAAGAAAACGATTGCCTAGATTCGACTTATAGATCCAAATTCTTCATTATTCGCAGCCGTGTCGCCTTCTCAATCATTATCTGCCATCATCTGCAACGCGCTTTAATCTCGCCTTTGTCTAATCGATTTGTTCACACCGTGGTTTCTAACCACCAACACCGCGGCCAGAGTGATTCGGGATCTTATGCACACATATTCTGTCGACCCTACACCGTCTCCTGTCCAACGTTAGGCGCCGGCGAATCATCTACACGCCCGGGTCTATCCACTGGCAATATTTTGGTAAACGGCTTTCGCAAAGAGTCCCCCGTCTCCACCAAGCCGACGGACGATGAGGATAGTTCGGATACGGATGCCGGGCTTCCCTCTGAGAGCGAAAGCCAAAGCGAGGTTACTAAAGAAGATGTTCTTGCCCCTGCAACTACGACCCTCTCCCAACCTGAACCTACAAGAAGTTCTAAAGGTAAACTTCTGGCCAAGGGTAATGCTAAGGTCTACGCGAAGACGTCTAAGAGACCAGCACCATCTGATCAGACGGCAAAGGCCAGCCCAGAGCAACTGGGTCTGGCGCAAGCAATTTAAATTTTTTTCCCTGGACTTTGGTACGTAAACACCGGCATAAATGCTCTTAACAAGAGCAAGGGTGCCATGGCGGGTTACCTTGGATTCGCTACCTAAGCCGAGTTCGATGACTTCTTGATGAAGCCCAGTAAGTCCACCCCTTATAAACCATGGTCTTGTAAGTCCTGCTAACTGTCGCTCTCGATGTCCACTCTATTAGCCAGGAGTACAACGACGTATACAAAAGCGGATTCTTGCGTGCGAAGGCCAACTCTGCGCGCGAGAAGACTTTCGACGCGAAGAAGGCATGGATGTTCTTTGAGGAGACGGCCCCCGAGAACGTGGCTCAGTTCCAGCAGGTGCTGGAAGCTGAACACCTATTCGAAGTCAAGTCGTATAGAGGAGGCTCTCACAAGAATCGCCAGTGTGTCCATCTGTTCTAACTGGCCTTGAAGCTATTGAAGGTGAAGCTCGCCTTATGTCAGCAGGTCCATATCACGACGAGATGGCCTTATGCTTTAGCCACGAGAACTGGAATCGTGCCGTCCAGACGCTCCTGTACTTCCATAAGTCAGCCGGGAAGAAAGTCGCCGGGGCGTCTTGCGAGAAGGGCAAAGAGACGTGGAACAAGGGCCTGGCAGCACTTTAACCAATGTACTGCGAGCCGGCTAGCCTGCAGTCGGCCAAGCTAGTAGGCAACCCACTGAAATCAAGAGTTGCGACAGATGGTACGCCAAACCACTTCCCGAACACAATTGAGCAGATTCGCCGCTCTATGTCGCAGGCCTTTTACGATTCGGACGTCGATAAGTCTAGTGATGAGGCGGCTTACCCTTCCACTCTCTCGAGCGCTGGTACCAAATTTATGGCCTGCAGGCAATCATATACATGGAGGACAACCCGCTACAGGCTATCACCTACTCTGGCAGATAACCTTCTGCGTACATGGTGAAGATGTTTCCAAAAATAGTCCCATCTCCAAGACTCTTCACCCGTCTCTCGAATGACCAAGTTTGGACAGCGTTCAAACCTCGGTGGTATCGTCATCACGTCTTCAAAAATTGTTCCAAGAGTCATCGATCTGGATTGAAAATGTTTGCAGTGAGTCTTTCGTATAGCTTTCGTTGCTCAGCTTCCAAGTCCCAAGAGTTCACTGACATTGCCATAGCAATACACATATTTCGAATCCAGATACACAGCGCTGGAACTCTGCTAGGACAACCGACTCTTCCCCTACTGGGAGTGAACTTTTACTTGGTCCCGACCCAAGTCTTTTCTCAGCGAATTTCCCAGCAAAAGCATGCGCATGGAGAGTGGGGATGCACTTACAAGAAGTGTCCCTGGTACTTTGGTAGCTCCCGTGACCTAAAGGATCATGGGGACTCAATGTGGCTGTCGGAATGAAAACAGGACGAATGGAGACGTAAGCTCTTAGATAGAGATGAGGTTGCTGAAAATGAGAATGTTATGCTTCTAAAGCAAGGACGGTGCATGCTACGTCACATGGCACTCGCGAGACGCTGGCTTCGCTCCTGTATATCTAGCTAGTTTTCTTCCTTTCCTTTCTCTTTTCTTCTTCTTCTACAGAGTCGATAGCATCACAGCACAGAGCATAGAAATCAACTGAAGTCTATTCACTTGATCTCTATCTTCTTCCTTTGCGTGCCTGTTCTCCCACAGTTCATAATAGAAGACCACGGTGAGCACTATAAAAATCTTGATAGCACATCATTCCCGATACACTTATCCCAGACTAGTAATAGATGTGCACAAACAAGGTATTTTAAGAGAAGATTACATCTATTCCTGATTTTAGCAAAATGCTGCCAACGTATTGAATACTGTCAACCAAGACGGAAACATGTTGATTAGGTATAGTCTGCAAAGTAGTTGACCTTTCTGGTCCTTCACATGCAAAGAAGGTCTCGAGACCCGGTATCAACCTTGATTTGAGGGGCAGAGGTCGCTGGAAATATAAGTATTTATTCCAGCCTATTTAGTAAACCTTTTTGGAGACAAAAGCAGAAGGGTAAGAGATCAAAAAGAGGCTGATAATTACTTAAAGTTAGAGCTGGTCTTCAGGATAGCTGTAGTGTATTTGGTAAGGTAAGAACTCACGCTATTCGAAGAATCATTTAGTCATCAGGGTGCTACTCCCTGTCACCTCACTTTTAAAGCTTCTCAACTCCCAGGTGCACTAAGTTTTCTGTAGGCTTCGTTTCTAAAACCAGTAAATCCGCCACAGTCTTTCTCAGAGGTTAGGAGCGCCAATTTGTGATCAAGTAGTTTTCTAAAGATTAGTCTGCTGAAAAAGAAACCGAATAGACTCTTCCATCCTCTGTATTCTCTGGCCAGGAACCTTGAAACGGATCTTGTATGAGAACTCAAATGTAGATCTTTACCTCATTCCACGACACTGAGAGTGGCAACTAAGCTGCTGCTAGAGTCTTACTTTAGCCGTGACACACTGGGCAGGAACTCGCGGTATATAGCTTGTACAGTTCCTCACGGCTATCTAGGGATATGCAAGGAGAACCGGAGTTGAATTCTACAGCTTACATCTTAACACTTTACACCAAGACCGAATGTCATGTCATTATAGCTTGTAGAGTCTATTGGGAGAGACATCGGGAATGCTAGGTCATAAGGTTCGTGGTTTATTTCTTAAAACTTCCCTCCACGAAAAAATAATACATGACCATTTGGTTTCGGTTGTCCCCTAGGCCAGTAAATGGACTTTATCTTGAACAAAGCAGTCACCTTAACAACGGCAACATTGGATAACACAACTTATATTTTCTTTATTACAAAATTTTCACGACACTTCTCTCTCATCCCTCATCTAGAACCTCGGCTTTGTCGGCGCTGACTACGTAGAACTCGATCCGCTGACAAGTCGATTAGAGCCAAAGTTTTCGTCAAGAATGAGAATAGTAGAAGTCATACGTTGTTCTCAAAGCTTTAAGCACTTCTGGACGCCCACAAGGACATTATCTTATAGACCAACCGTGAGTCTCCGTGTCAATTTTCTGATCTCGGACCAAGCTGTTAATGATTTTCAGCACGCGAGTACAAGGAACAAGTTCGTCGTAATGGCGTAGAAATAACGACGATTGCGCCTTTTCTTCTACCCCGATTCCCTGATGAAACAAAATTCATTGATGACGAGTTGATATTGGTACAGCACTTGTCACGGGCAGGTATAAATTCAAGTTGCTTGCTGCCAAGAACAATGGTTCTGGCAAGAGTTTTAGTGCCGATGCCTTCAAGTTCTGTCTACAATACGCCTGGCCCGTTAAGGGCTTTACACCACAATAATAAGTACAAGGTCAATGGATACCTGGAGGCTTAGTGTTGTATAGCATTATTATCAAAAGTAATAATTAAATATTAGCTGATGGATATCAACTTCCTATTCACAAGTTGGCCTGCTTAGCAGAGAAACTGTCTATCCGAGAAATATTTAGGCTGTGTTCAACGACAGGTCTCGATGGAATATCTGTAAAATAGATGTGTTGTTTTAATATAAGGAATTGAAGTTTACAACTATTAATGAAACTTAGGTAAGAGGTGCGTTAAATCTGGTATTCTTTTATCATTTAGAGGTTAATTAGTGTCGGTAGCAGTAAGGACAACACTACATCGCACAGATAAGGGTAAGCTGTTAGATTTCCCTTTAGTATGTTTGTCACGAGTTTAGAAACTTAAATTCATGAAAGGAATATAAGATACAGGATTTATATATGGGGTTCTTTATGATACCTAACTAGATCCTAAGAATACTTTTTCGTCGGTCCCTTACAAAGAAGAACTCTTAGAGGGTTGCCTATAAACAGTCAGACCAAGAAAGAAGAAATAACTATAGGCATAGATGTAAGTTTTTTTAATATCAAAAGTAATTTAGTAGCGTACCAACTTAGATATCACCCTTTACTGTGAGACCACACCAGATGCTGCGACCGGGTATGTACTGTGTAGCCGAGAAATAACGGGTGCTAGTGATGTTAATCGACACTCTCAGAGTTGTTCTACTAGGCAACCCACATAACATCAGCAAAACCAACTAGTCAAAGGAGGATCAAATATCCCTAGTCACTTATGCTGACAAAAGATAATTGACTTTCGGGTACCATAGAAGAAATCGTTATAGAAATTCCTACTCCTACTCCTGTAGTTTACTCTAAGTCCAAGTCTAACATAAACACTTACAGAGATAGATATCAAATACACCAACGATCTGAGTTCACAGACGTAACCTTAGGATTCTTAAACAGCGATTAGTTTCAGCTACACTTCTTACCTCCTGTAACCCCTCGCAATTAGAGAGAAGCGGGGTACAGCTAAGAGATCATTATATGTGCATTGTAACGATAGAATCCAGCATGTAAAGTTGTATAGCTGGCTGTAGAACGCCCCCAGTATACTCCGTAAGTTCTTACATGTTTTTCGGAAAATGAACCCCTCCTGCAAGACATAGGAGTGTCGATGCTAATTCAAGTATCCCGTTGCATCATTAAGTTCCTTGGAATCTTTAAAAAGATCTTAAATATAACTTAGTAGATGTTGTATCGTGGCCAGCTAAACGTACTAAAAGGTTCATGGTGTGGGCAAGATTATAGGGAACTATTATATGTCGAGTAGGGCATTCCGGAATCGTGAAATACTTGGCAGACTATTTGCAGTATAGTATAGCTGTTTCCTGCCAACAGCTTCTTTTCTGAGAAAGTTGTTATTTACAGCATTATGGAAGCTACAGCTTATTTTGAAAGTGGGACTTTATTCACGGCATAGCAGTATTTGTTCATCAACACGTTAGATGGTGGCAACATCCATTGGCAGTAGCATGAGCGTACGGCACGGGAGCTTCATTCTTAGCGGCACTGTAGCATCCATTTCCGGCAGTATAGATATGTGATACGTGATATGATTTACCTCAGTGGTAGTTAAAGATAATGTGCATTAGCATAGTAATGTTTGTTCGTGAAAACCTTCATTCTCGGCAGTGGTCATCCATGACAAAGTACATTTACAGCACAGCAGTGTTATTCATGACAACGTCCATTCACGGCAGTGGCCATTCTCGGAATAGTAGTTTACATTTATGAAAACGTTAATTCACGGCGGTGGTCATTCACGACAGACCGCATTCACGGCATAGTAGTATCCATTCGTGAAAACGTCCATTCTCGGCAATGTTCCAGATACTTTACTTCAAAATGGGTTGATGTAGTCTCTCTCAAAAATAGACAAAAGCTTCGAAATTAAGATGCTGTTCAATAATAGATACAAGTCGTCAGACGCAAACAAAGCGGTGCTTTGACCAGAAAGAGGCTCAAAATCTATGCGGTAGCAAGCTTTACTTGCCCGAGCACTAGTAGGTCCTAGGAGTCCCCACCTCTTTCCTGTCTACAAGTTACGACCCTACACGTCTTCACTTCAACAAAGCCAGCTCATCTACGGCACTCCCCTTTCCAAACTTGAGCGTATCTTCAAAAGAGCCTGAGCGTTTCAAGCTCAGATATACAGGACTTGCAAGTAAGTGAGCAATTTACTTCCCTTGGGATTTTTCCTCTTGGGTCTGGCTGGTGCGCAGTACCAGGCACAAAGCTCCAATTCATCACTCCTCCCCTTGCCCAAACCTATGCAATCTTACAACATCTAATACATTCGCAGGGCTGAGCTCCAAATTTCAATTGCTTTTACAACCTCTACTTCAATACAAATGCCCCAATTCGGAGATCGAGAGTGACAAACACTTCGGGTTCATATGGCGGCAGCTTCAAGCACAAATCCTTCGAATGGAGCACACTGGCTGAGCACACTGGTTGAGGTGATGAAATAAGGAAAATTGCACATAATATGAAGCCAGAGACAACGGTCAACAGCGGCACGGAGGGTCAAGTCTGTAGGCCTCCTTTGCGGTCACTATGACTTCCAAGATTGGCCTTTCAGCAACGCCCACAGTTCACTGTTGGGCAACTCGGACCATAAAATCTAAGGAACACAATACTTCAATTGCTCGTCGGCATCAATATTGCTATTGTGTTATGAATTTTTCCAGAAGCTCCAGCATTCCCGAACTGCTTCTTCAGATCGCCATGTTCGTCTGTGTAAGTCTCCTTTCTGGCCTCTAAGTTCTTCATGAGCGCTCACTTACCTTTCCACTACAAACAGTTTCCAATATGATGCAAAATACCTCCGCAGACCTGACCGTGCCAGTTTGAAGGAAACAACCCCTGATATTATCGAGGTGATGCAACTCGAGAATCTCAAGAAAGCTTATCGCCTCCGAATATCTCAATTGGGGAAATGAATCTGCTCCTGCGGCTAGATGCAGCAAATTAACTCATCATAACGTTCCAAAGTCTGGTGATCTCCCAAGACTTATGGGTGGAACTGGAACAAGTTTCATTTTCGAAGTTCTGACCGCCGACTTTGAGCCAAACCACGGTAAGAAGCACTCTTCTTTGCGCGTTGCAAAACCGCACCTCATACGACAACGAGCTCAGTAGAGTGAACCACATGCCGCAAGCAATAAACACACTCAACATCACAAGAACAGAAGTCACAGAGCAGGGGTGCATAGCAATCTCTTGTAAGAACCCATTTGCTAAGGAAAAGATTTCTATTCGCGCGCTTGTTCAGTTCGAGGCCCAAACAGACGAACATTTCGTGATAATGGTGGCACTCAAGGCCTCGATGATCTAACCGGCTACCCCACAACCTTGAATATCTCGACTGCTTTTCTCACTTATCTCCAACCCACTGTTAACTCCAGGAAGGCACAAACAGTCAAATTTGCGGCATTCAATTTCTGCAGACGAAAGACCCTATCTTCATCTACTTGGAGACCCTCGGGTTTCTTATTGAAAAACACTCCCACAGACATCGTACGCTTCCCAAAACACACTTTTTCCAGCTCAACAAGATCACCATGCCTCCGCTTCCACCTTCCACTCTCACTCGGCTAGCCCCTGTGGCATCTTGCGAGTTCACTGAGCGAGCTCTGGCTTGTGTATCCACTCGTGAAGACAATACTAAGTCTATGATGTCTTCAAGCAGGACTAGCAACAATTGCTTTTGGCTGGTCTTGTTGTCATAAAGCCTCTTGTTGTCATTGCGCAGACACGGACGACATATAGACAATCTCAAGGATATCAATTTAGCATCGCTTATCCACTAACAAAGTAAGTACAAGACATCTTTCACCACCTTTGAGTCGCTTGCAGTGGTTAAACAGGCTATCCAGATAATATCCATATTTTGAGGCGCTTTCCTGCACTCTTTGAGTTTGGAGAGAGGGCGCTGCATCAAACCTGCAATCTAGGAATAACCACAAGGGCATTTCGAGCTTCAATGCACATCGAGGCAAAGGAATGCTAGAAGATTAGACGTGTCTAAAGTAAGCAGTCTAACTCCACCAGCTTTAGTACTGAAAATAACCGAATTTTGCATAGATCCAGCAGTCAGTGAGGGCATGAAGACTCTTTGAGACTCGGCATGCACTGGCAAGACATTGAGCACAACTCATATGCAGGCATACAAAAGTGCCCAACAAATCTTGACTCTGCACTACTCATATGCACGCATACAAAAGTGCACAACAAATCTCGACCCGAGCTATGATCGTCAACCCAAGTAAAGTGCCAACACGCCAGCCAACCTCAAGCTTTACTGATATCTCTTAAACAGGAAAACCGCGTAATTTCTTCTTATTTTGGTTCTGCTAGCCAGCCTTTTTATATGAGCCTCACAGTTGATTCGGCTTAGGCCAAGCACAGGCTTTTCCCTCTATTTATAAAACATGCACTCGTTCGTGAGACCTTTAAGAAGTCTGTTCGCAAGCGTCTGATGGCCACTCTTCTTACAACCAGCAGCGGAAGAAAATCTCACATGTGAGCAACACACACCTTTACCTCCTAGCATGTTCTTGTAATGAAGACTATTTCATATGGAACACTCTTGATGGCGCCCCACTGATCTCAATGTACAGGTTCTGATCATGCCGAATAGCTACCTTCTTCCATTGTGAATCAGTTTCTTTTCTGGGACAACTGATTTAAGGTGAGCACTACACTACCAACTCTCCTCAAATGTCTGGAGCCAGCCGGTCATCTTGCAATATTTCGCTTTCCAATTCATATTATGAATTTGGATGGATATAAGGCACAGAAAACTCAAATTGACTCCTGTGATTGTCGAATTTCCTTTTGTTGTTATCAGCAGTTCTGTTGCCAAGAAAAGTTTTCTCTTATGCCATATTTTATGGTGACTATCCAACTGACTTTATTCAGCCAGCTTCGCTGCTGACTAGGGAATGCAATACTTTGTTCTTCCATTGGAGATCAGAACAAAGATCTGGAAGCTACGGATTGTTGCTGGACGATTCATAGATACACAAAGCTTGTACGTACCTGCTCAAAATGTTTGTAACGTGTACTAACTGCTGGTCTTTGGTTGTGGAGATCAGTCCCTAGCTTTGTTACATCTAAGTGTCTGTTGGCATGCTTGAACCTGCACTCCAATGGAAACTCGGAGATGCCAGAATGGCAAATCCTGCAGACTCGCAGGTTGAGTTGAGATAGACGCGAAAATCACAGCTCGTAAGTCATTTAAACATGCATTCCCTTGTATTTCCTTGACTGACAGCGAGCACTAGCGTGGACAATATTTTTAGAAGAACATATCAGGGAACCTTTTGGTTATTGTAGTGGACTGGGAATCTGCTGAACGGTCAGATATAGAGTAGTAACATGTGGGGCAATTCTGTGTATTTGAGGAACTGTTGACTATCTAGAGTGTGGACTCAAAGGGGCTATTTGTAGTGGCTAAGCGAGCCTTAGCGAGGGCAAACAGGCCAGAGGCACACATGACTATCTCCATATTTACTGTTCAACAGAATCAACTTCTATGATGGCAGGGCAGCTGAGTGTCTTGTCAAGCTTCATTAAAATTCCATGGTCCCATTTCTCCCTTAGACAAGGAGGTCAGTGGTGGTCCACAAATCCCAACAATGAATGCCCTTGTACCTGAAGGTTTTGCACATCCAACAGAAAGTTGGCGGTGATCTCTAAATTCCTTCTGCTGAGCATGAGCCTCTTCATTGTTCAAGTCTTCAAGTGAAGCTCTCGTTGCGAAACCACGAGGACTTGATGTTGTCAGTTACGAGAATACCATTATTACGTGTTGAGAAGGATGAGTTGATGATGGACTGGCTAGACTACAGGATGAAGGGTCATTTAGGGTTGGTTGGTAGGCTGTGTGGATGGATAAGTTGGGTATCTGAGTAGAGGGGTTGAATTGGTGGGGAATTAGGTACAGTAGCAGTGCCAGCCTTTTTTGACGTCGAATTTCTTGAGGGGGTGTGTGTGATCTGGGGAGGTGGTTGATTTGTTCCAGTGAAGTCATCTTTCCCTGTGGAATGAAATCTTCCTGCCCACATACTGAATATGATCGGAACAATCCGCAGCTTCGAAATCAAAGCAAGTACTAGGGTATTGGGTCAGAAGCAAGGAAGCCAAGAGTACTGTGATATGTTGACAATTCCTTGTGGACAATTTATTTATCTGATTATACACAGCTCTTCCCGCACTTCCGGGAATTTCTTCTCCTCAATTTAAAGAGATTTAAAGAGGAAAGAAGGTTCTATCCCACCACCCAGAATTTAGTGCTCGGAAACAAACAGCCCTGCCATTCCCATACCCGTGCCAACACACATCGAAGTAACTGCCACTCGCTGGTCGCGTCTCCTCAGCTCAGCAAGCGCAGTAACGACCTGTCTAGCACCGGTACAACCAAGAGGATGTCCAAAAGCACTTCAAAACGTTAGCACAAATCATCCACTACCATGGCCGTCCTCTCTCCACCTCTCTGGGGAATTTGGAATGCAAGAGAAAGGAAAGGGGAAGACTTACATAGCACCGCCTCTCGGATTGACCTTATCGGGATCAAGGCCGAGCTTCTGCACACAATAAACGCCCATCGAAGCAAAGGCCTCATTAATCTCCACCACATCAACATCAGCCACACTTAGGTTAAACTTCCCCAGCAACTTCGGAATCGCAAGCGTAGGTCCAATACCCATGATTCTCGGCTCCAACCCAGAAATGGTAGCACCAACGAACTTGGCAACGATAGGTTGACCCAGCTTGATAGCCGTTGAACGCTTCATGATCAGATGCGCAGCCGCGCCATCAGTAATCTGAGAAGCGTTTCCGCCGGTCGTCTGAGAAGGAGGCCATTGTGGAAATGCTTTCCGAATCTTGCCGAGTGATTCGACGGTTGTGCCGTACCGAATGCCATCATCCTTATCAACAACAACGCTCTTTACCTCGCCCGTCTTCGGATCCGTAATCGTGGTCTGGACAGGTACAATCTCGTCCTCAAGCCAACCGGCTTTCTGTGCCGCCTCGGCCTTCTGATAACTGCCCGCTGCAAAGGTATCCATTGCCAGCCTGCTGATGCCAAAATCGCCTGCGACATTCTCCGATGTTTGACCCATGGGTTGGGTGTTTTGGCTGGCGAGGGGGTGGTTGAGGATGGTGGAGGAGAAGGTGGGAGGTCCGTTGTCGGGCGACTGGGACATGCTTTCTGCGCCTACAGCTATGCCGACGTCGATTGAGCCCGCGATGATTTGGTTCGCTATGTTTTGGATTGCGAGGAGGCCCGAGGAGCAGAAGCGGTTGGTTACTGAAGCGGCGGCTGTGGCTGGGAAGCCGGCTGGGAGGAGAGTGGAATTAATTAGTGTTGATCTTGGGAGTGGGTTATGCGAGGTGGATTCTGTCGCTGCAGCTGAGAGTTGCATTTGACAATTGACAATTGCAACGTCTGCCAACGCGAGAAAGCTTCTTGGCTCGGGACGTACGTACCTGCCAGCACGGCGGATCGTGCTATGTAGGATGCCCCTGGGTCCAGGACATTCCCAACGCAGACATCTTCGATGAGGGAGGGATCGATTTGGGACTTCTCGCGGAGCGTCTGAGGGAGTGGTGTTGGCGCTGCAGGCTCCCACACGGGTGATGGCAAGACGTTGGAGCACTTACTGTGAGGATGGAGATGAGGAGCTCAGACAATGGCGTGTCTTTCAAAGCACCTTTCTTCGCCTTGGTCAGGGGAGTCCTGATGGCCAAAGTGATGACCTGTGTGCCGGAGCGAGGCGTCAGCAACCATGCGTCCCTGTATGCAGCGCTCTCGAAGAACAAGCACAGTGTGGAAGCTCACAATATCATCGGCCCTCTTCTCCAGCACCTTGGCCTTTCCACTCCTGAAGGGACTCAGGTGGCCGACGACGGCCGACAGTCTGTCTTGTGCCGACATCTCGCACAGGTCTGCAGTCGTCTTGGTCGCCTTGGTCGCTTATTGGTCTTATGTGGTCTGCAAAGTCGAGACACAGCAATTCGGAAGACACGAGGAACAAGCAAGCTACAAGGACTTTATATCGGACGCGCAGAGATTCCTCCGCGGAACATCTGGGAGTCGATTCGGCCCTCGGCATCTCCAGATTCGGCAGCACTGGGGTCCTGTACAGCATCTACAGGGCCGGGGACCCCCCTGAGCTTCCCCACGAATGGCCGCCACTCACTGCAGCGTCAGGCATCTGGCCGGCCAATCCGGCAGATAAGTCACCTATCAGACCCTGTACTAGACCTTGTTATAGAAGAGCTGTCCCAGCCTCGCATGTCGGTTGGATGCAGCGGTAGTTCTCGTTGTCTCCTCAGGGCAGCATGGAAAAAGTACATATCCCACTCGAAATGCCACGTCGGCCCGCGGGAGCTCGGTACGCTTTTGCTTGCTCGTCCTGCAACTGCAACTGTGCTGACTGACTGTACTGCTGCTGTTCATGATTATTATCTTTCATCGCGCCCACAACTTGGCCATTGCCTTTCCAGATATTCAAGTTCAATTGCAGTTCAATTTTGTCCGCGGGCGATGCAACGCTGACCATTTCTTTTCTTATTTCGCTTTGGGGAAGATATATTCCAGCCACAATGGCATCCTTCATCCAGGCAGTTCCCAAGGCGGCGGCCTATGCGCTTCCAGCAGCCGTCGCAGCAGGCGCCTACATCAATGCAAAGTTTGGCATTGGAGCCGATCTCCAAACACTAAAGGCCAATCGAGAGTGGAATGCGACATTGGAACGACGATTACAAGACTTTGAGGGGCGGCCGACAATTTGGGCCTTGCTGGATGCCGGCGACCCAGAGGCCGAGTTCTTGTGGTTTGAGGGCAGGACCTGGACGTATGGTGCGCTGAAGATTGGTATGTCGCTTCGCCTGCTGGCGGGTCGGTGACATGAGTGCTGATGAGAATAGAGGTCAATAAGTTTGCAAAGATCCTCCAAGGTAATGGCATTGGAAACAATGATTACGTGGCCTTGTTCACGACGAACTCGCCGGAAATGGTCGTTGCTATGCTCGCTATTTCGCGACTCGGTGGTGTTGCAGCCTTGATCAATACAAATCTTCGAGGTTAGTAGTCCCCCAACAGGAGGATTATTTTCGGTTCAGAAAACAAGTAATTCTGACCTGTGTTGAATTGGAATAGGAGATACTTTTTCGCACTGCATGTCAGTGTCCCGAGCAAAACTCATCGTCTCGTCGCCAGACCTAACACCACATGTCATCGGCACTCTTCCACACCTCTCCTTCAACTTTGGATCCTTCGACACAATTCCACCCTTCTCCGCCTCACCCGAAGCACCCTTCCCAACCGCCATCCAGAAGATCGACCTCCGCTCTCAACCCTACCCTCAGATCATGACTCCACCGCCGCCGAAAACTCCAGCAGACCTCTCGGTCCTCATCTACACATCCGGCACAACAGGCCGTCCAAAAGCCTGCGCTATTCGGAATCTCCAAGTCTTCGTCGCCTCAAACCCACATACGGTAGATCTATATCCACCACATAAGGGGAACATGAGAACATACTCACCCCTTCCCCTCTTCCATGGCACGGCATTCTTTACAGGTATCTGTTACATGCTTGGCGTCAACGGAACCCTCTGCCTCGCCCGAAAGTTCTCAGCATCCAATTTCTTCAAGGACGTCCACGACAGCCGAGCAACTCGAATTCTATATATTGGTGAACTATGTCGCTATCTCCTAGCCACGCCGCCGTCGAAATACGACAGAGATCACCAATGCGTGATCGCGGCTGGCAACGGGTTAAGAAGGGAAATCTGGGTCGAATTCAAAGAACGCTTTAACATCCAAGAGATCCGAGAATTCTACCGCAGTACAGAAGGCATAGCGAAATACGACAATGTCGGAAAGGGAACCTGGGGCGCTGGACGAGTCGGCTTCGCGGGTCCCATCCGTCGTCGCTTAGAAACCGACACCTTTTTAATCCGCTGCGATCCCGCCACTGGAGATCCAATCCGTGATCCAAAGACCGGTTTCTGCCAGAAGGCTAAGCTGAATGAACCGGGTGAAGCGATTGGGAGAGTTAAGAATAAGAAGATGATTACGGATTATCTTGGAAATGAGAAGGCCACCGAGGAGAAACTACTCTATGATGTGTTTCAGAAGGGAGATATTTATCATCGGATGGGTGATCTGCTGGTGATGGATTCCGAAGGTTGGGTTCGGTTCCACGATCGAATTGGGGACTCATTCCGGTGGAAGGGCGAGAATGTATCTGCGGGCGAGGTCAGAGATCTCATCTGTGAACTTGGAAACGTAAGAGATGCAGTGGTCTTTGGCATCCGTCTCGCTCATTACGACGGCCAAGCAGGCGCAGCGGTCATCGCGTTAAAGAATTCTTCACCAGGTGATCGAGCGGTGTTCATGAAGGGTCTTTACAAAGCTTTGAGAGAAGAGAAGGGATTGCCGCCATATGCTTGCCCGAGACTTGTGCGGATCGCTGAGTCGATTGGTACAGGCGTGACCTTCAAACAGGGGAAGGGCGATGAGGAGAAGAAGCCTTGGAAGCCGGAGGTGTATAAGGGGACCAAGGAGAGTTTGTATTGGCTGGATGGGCGGAAGGGCGAGGAGGTGTATAGGCCATTGGATGGCGATGCTTGGGGGATGATTGAGAGTGGGAAGGCGAAGTTGTAGATATTTGACCCTTGATTAAGGGGTGAGTGTGACATTGGGGGGAGTGATTAGTATTGGCGTTGGGTTACGTCTAGGTTTGTCAGTATATATGGTATGGAATTCTAATAGCTGCAGGGAATACCCTGTTGAATGGTCAAATACAGAGTAGCAACATAGGGCAATTCAGTGTATTAAGGAAAGGTTACTATTACTACAGTGTAGTGAAGGAGAGCAAAGACATAAAAATAGCTGTCCCAACTCAATTTCTACAAGTAGCCTCTCTTAGTCTTCAACAAACATTATACAAATATTCCGAACCAAGGATTCTAGCAGTTCATGCAAGCAAACTAGACTTAAATTTAGAAATTATGTCTGAAAATCATTGACAACAGCTTTAACGGGGCCGACAGAAGAATAATTGACAACAGAAGATCCATTCGCCGAGATTACAGTCCACTCCTTGCTTTAATTCTGTTTGGTGCCCTTAACAGTTGGTTGGGGATTTGGCAGGAAGGCCATATTTCACGTTACTCATCTCTACCACAGCAGAGTATACACCTGGAAACCCAACATTGCTGAGTCTGCTGCGAATTGCGCTTCTATGCTTAGGCAACCTAGCTTCACAGTCAAGTTAATTATCTAGCTACAAAAGATACAAAGTAGTGTATGTTCATCATTTTTGGCAGGTGTGATACATGGACTGACCTTTACACTACCAGGATCACCATGTCTGCCCGCCGATACCATCACCTCCACATTTTCATAACTAATCCTCACTTATTATGTATTCTAGAAAGGGCAACCTTTGTCCCTTGGCCCGTTTCTGCATTCTAAAATGTGCGCCGTCACGATTGATATTTAGCAAAGTAAGGTATTCTAGCAAGTGACTAAGGCATAGAATGCCTTTGGTAGCGACGCTACTTCTACTGCTTTGTGATAGGGGCTTAAACGACAGTACGCGAATACGATATACGAGATCATTGAAGGTGATACAGCGTGAAGTGGAACAAGAAAGCGAAAGAACACAGCAGCGGAATGACAATGATGGTCATAGTAAACAAGTTGTAGATGGGTGCAGCGAAGTAAGGGAGGGAAACGAAATCCATAGCACCAGAGTCCTGGTTTGACGCTTGCCGGGTTTATTTAAAGCAACCAATCTAGGATTATCATTCATAAGAAAGCTACGGTCCTGGAATCTTCAAGGATGTCTAAGTGCCGTTCAAAGTGCGCCCGACTCTATGCTGCTGTCTTTCTGCTTTGTTACAAGTGGGCCTTTATGCACGTAGCGAGGTATATTTCGACCGACTCAGCTGTCTCCGTCCTTCCCTAAATCTTTAAAGGCTAGAGAACTTTACCCACCTTGCTTGCGTTAATTTTTTTTGGTTCCAATTGAAATCATTAATGATCTCGAGGATGTGCAACAACACTGACCAGCAAATCACCTCAACACTCGAGTCCATGACTCTACAACGGTAGCTCGCAACTGCCACAAGAGACAAGGCAGTACCCAGACTTTGATCTCATTTACAACGCGGAAGGAGAAGCAGTTGTCTTCGATGCTTTGAGTATGGATATGGATGTTTCTTTCCCTAAAAGGTTATCTGCCATTTGGACATTCTTTATCTGCGTAACACTGATCATTGTGCAGATGCTCATATTCCACACACGATTCCCGAACTCTGAATTGAACTCTGGACCAAGTCACAATCACATCTTTTAATCCTTTCCCCTTCCTCCCTCATGCTCGACCACCTCGGACTCACACAATCTACGAAGTGTCTCTTCTATCCCAGCTATCTATCTTCAGGGGCACCAAATTGGCTGTACTCACTCCTCTGCTTCCATAAACACACGTACCCGATCATCTTTCCTCCTCAAATTTCATTGTAGCTAATATTTCAGTCATCCCAGTAGCAACCATGACAATCCAGAGTGGCGTTGCACTCGCCTTCCCTGCGCAGGGGAATGCTGCCAATGCTTTTACTCAAGTCTGATCCTTCATGTGATCATCGCGCTCCTTTTATGGGGCGTATGTCTCCCTTCGAAGACTAAAACAATAAGACATACAAGGACGGAAAGTTCCGGCAATACCAGATCATCACTGGGGCCATCAAGATCAACAACGCCGCTGAGGAAGTACAGGCAGATGCCAATAATCCCCGACAACGAACGAGGGGGGTCACTGAGAGCATCCAATCGCAAAGAAGCTACAACATGGGGTTTCAGCTGTGGTCGCTGAGGCTCTGGACTACCAGAATCATCGTCGTATCGCGCTGTCGGAAATGTGGGGACTGCGCACCAGAAGGAATCCAGCCCCCGTCGCCGAGGAGATACAGCGCAAGATGTCAGGAGTTCCACTCCAATCCAAGAAGAGTACTGGCTTTCTTTGGTTTCCAATCCCAAAAGCGAAGCTATGTACGCGCTTGTCCGGATGAAAAGGTCGTTCTTAACCGAGCTGTCAGTTTTAAGGAAGATTCCAGCAAGTAAGTTCACGATTTCAAGGGCTACGACGGAGATTATCAAAAGTTACATTGCATTGCAGGTTAGAGTTGGGGTGAGTCCGTAACCACACTGCTGTCCGTCATAACAAAAGTGTCTAACTGTGACTAGTTCTCGCCACCGCTTGAAATTTCTTGTTGCTGGTTTATCTGAACGCTTCATATCACGGGTGCCCAGGAGGAGGATCGTGCCTCGGAGGTTGAACTGTCACCCTGTCTTTGGATTTGATGGATCACTCTGGTCACAGAACACACATTGCAGCCAAGTTATGGTTCATGTACCTTAGTAAGTTGTTAAGCATCTTGTTTTAATTGAACACGACTCCTTCATGTCCCGACTTTCCATCTAATATGTGAATCTACAGATAATCTAGACATGTAAGGCCCTAGGACTTGAAGTATGAAGGAAGTAATGCCACCATCCCCTTGCCGATAGCTCAACTGCACGGGGAAATTCCAACTCTGACAAAGCTAAAACAAAAGTCATCAAAAGATATCAAGAAAACAATATATTCGTGGCCCTTAGATAACTAGAAGATGAGGTAGTCGTAATATTGGCCGCGAAGCGCAAAAGGAGGATATAGCCGCTGCATAGGAAATACTAGACAGAGCAGAGCCCACCCCTACCAAGACCAACAGCCACTCTAACAGTATTTCCATGGAACATATTCGCGTTAATCAGGGGATCCATCTGCTGTTATAAAGCTATTTGATCAAATGAAGTTCCTGCTACGTCTCATTTGTCAATTCTTTCATAGTTGTCAATGGTAAATCATTCTATGCCTTTAAAACCACTCCTCCACTTCTTCATCTTCAAAGATGGATAAGCATCGTGAGATCGGAACGACTTACATCGGCGATAGCATCACCTTGAACCCTCAAAGCACCAATGATTGTCGCGGTACTCTTATGGATAGCCGAAGTGATATCGGCGGTCATCTGACGATGAGAATCTAACATGGCAGCCCAGGGTGCTCTGGCGAGCTCCTTGTTTGCCTCAGAGCGTTCCTCGTGTAGACGACTGCTAGCTAAATTATATTTTTACTAAGTAAATTTAAGCTTATTATAAAGAAAGGTTAATAGTATCGACGTCGTTTTCAAGGGCGATGTTAACGGTATCAGCTGCTTGTTGTAACTTGACCAGCTGGGGTTGGAGCTTAGCCGAACGAATGCTATCTAGAGGTTATTTAGTGATAAGAAGATAGTTAATAAGACTTATAGGAAAACATGGCTTGTTTTTCTTGATACCGTCTCCACATTTCCACTGCTGAAACTAATGTAGACGCTGCTAACCTCTGGCTTCTTGGTCGCTAAGAGAGCAGAGGATGAGAGACGAAGAGAGAGGACGAGACAGAGACAGTAGGATCGAAAAGCATGTAAAAGAGTAGCAACAGATGGGGCCAGAGCCACTGATATATACGGGAAGGGACGGGAGCTAGCAGTTGCCTCCCACATGTGTGCCTACCTCGTGACAGAGAACCTTCTACCATGAAGCCCAAAAGCTAATTGTTGACTTCGAGTTTGCACCACGACTTTGCTTTCACAAAGAACACTTTTGGCTTTCTTGATGCTGCTAACATTTCTGGAGGATGTACGCGTCCAGGGTTGACAAACCGTCAGCCATAGTGACCTCAAACCTTATAAATTCGTATCTTACGTCGTTGATCTTGAATTTTATTCTAGGTTCGCAGTTTACCCAAAAGTGAGTGCACAGCTATAACTTTCATGATTGACGCCAAGTAGATTTTATTCTAGAGGTGTTAATATGTAGAAGTGGGAGAAAGGGTCTACGCTCAGAAAAACAATTCAAGTTTGTGATTTAGCAAAGTATTTCGATTGTACGGAAACTTGACAGGATGTATTTAGCTACATTCATTTACTCCAAACAAAATACACTCAGGCAATATGATGACATTCGAGAGGAGATGCGCAACCAGAAGAGCGACTGTGGATATGAATTAGCTCTACGCATTGAAATGCTAGGCAACGATGGAGTTTCTTACCCAGTGAAACCAGTCAGCAGCCCGAAAACTATCAATCCACATCTGCAATTGTGCCAGCGATGATGGGCAGCAAATGAGCACCAGGATCCTCAACTAGAATTCACAATGTTAGCGTATTAACTTTGAACTTTTCAGCAAATGTATACGTAACATTTTAGTTGTAGTAGTAACGGTTGCTGCCAATTCTGTAGTCGTTGTCATAAAGGGCGTCCTCTGTATCCCCATCCTCAGCATCCTCCACTGCAGCACAGGAGTGTTCTCTTCGACCAGATCCAGCATCGTCCGCTTGGTTCTCGACATTTTCGATAGCAAAGCGCGCGCAGAGCGCACATAACCTTTTCTTGTTTTGTTCTCTCGAATGGCCGAGGGCTGCTTTGCCTTAAGATAATTCAAAGACGTGCCAGTATCTTGGGATACAGGTAAGTGTGATAGAAACTGAGATACTGTGGACTGATATGCTTCAGAGGATGTTGGCCAGCCCTGGGGCTGTGGGCGATCTTGATCACTCAATATAACCTTTTCCTGTTTTGTTCTCTCGAATGGCCGAGGGCTGCTTTGCCGTAAGAGAATTCAAAGACGTGCCAGTATCTTAGGACACAGGTAAGTGTGATAGAAACCGAGATACTGTGGACTGATATGCTTCAGAGGATGTTGGCCAGCCCTGGGGCTGTGGGCGATCTTGATCACTCAATATAACCTTTTCCTGTTTTGTTCTCTC
>JALRMK010000033.1:0-105250 GCA_026119845.1 Pezicula carpinea | reverse complement strand
CAGTATCTTAGGACACAGGTAAGTGTGATAGAAACCGAGATACTGTGGACTGATATGCTTCAGAGGATGTTGGCCAGCCCTGGGGCTGTGGGCGATCTTGACAACTCACTCTCTTGTGCCGGCGCTGTATTTCCAAATGATGAACTTTGTTGGCTCGTTGATTAACCACGAGTAAATCCGTGAGAGGACGTCTGTTGGTCATCCTCTGAGCTTTGGAGATTCAATCGATCGTTGAATCTCATTAGTGGATTACCTATGGCCATGGAGCTTCGGGTAGGCGTAGGGGAAGCCTGCGGACTTGCAGCGCTTCCCCTGGTCCTACCCAGTCCCTCTGGAACTCTGCATAGACTCTCGACATGATCAATCTGACCCGTCTAGACCAATTGTTGACATCTACCATTGTCTGAGCTTTCGAGTTTTACTCTATCGTTAAAACTCAACGACGTATTGCCTGCAGCCCTGGCACATCTGGTAGGTGTATGCGAGCCCCCCGGAGTTGGAGAGCTTCCTCTGGTCCTGCCCAAGCCCTCCAGAGCTTGCGTACTGTTGGCCTTTCGACATTAGCTACAAATTCGAGTTAGATCTTTGATTTCGATTACGAGAAGTCTGTGAAGTTACCTGAGAAGCTTCTGCTGATGGTGAACTGTTATCTATCTTGGAAGCTCGTGGTCTTCCAACGCGGCACACTCAACGTTCCAATATCGACTTGAGCTGGCTCGCTCACTCTTGGTATGATCGTACTCATTGATCAACGCACGCAGCGTATCATTGTGAACCTGGACAATAGAGCATAGGTTGTTCACGATCGTCTCTGATGTGCTCGCTGCAGGAATGAAGTGGTTTGCTGGATTGTTTGTCCCATTTTACGAAGTGTGGACAGGAGCTTGGCAGAGATTGGGATCTAAGAAGCTGTTAGAAGAGCTAACATCGTAATAAGGATGATACTGACATGCAATATGCCAGCTTGTGAAGTCATGCTTGGAGCGAGTGTGTTAAACATGCTGGCAGCAGGAATTCTTGCAATATGTTCCAGAGTCTTCCGTTCGGTATTGAGAGCGAGTCGACTTTCCTGAAGAGACAGAAGATCTTTTGTCGCACTTTTCAAAGGTCCATTGATCTTTTCCAGTTCTTGATTAGCTATTCGCCGTATGTAAAGAAAGAAGCCATTAGGACTAACCTTTGAATTCTGGGTCAAGGCCATCTCCTTTTGTGATGGTTCACTTGCCGCCCTTGGTTCGTGGCCACAACTTCGTGTGGCACGCTGGTGACCGCGATGATCTTCTTTGTGTTTCGTTTTCCATGGTACAGAGATCTTGTTGCTATACTTAAAGGCTTTGATGATCTGTCGTAATCGGACCCATTCAGACAAGTATCAGGATACTCTGATGATTCGTTAGTACCATGCGTAAGTGTAGCTTCCGACAAGAGCCTTAGGGAGAAGGTACTGACCAATGCGAATGTTCCTTATCTCCCCTTTGCAGTTGAAGCGCGCGATCGTACCATGGGCAATTTCTACAGAGCTCCCAAAGCCAAGACTTGTTCAAGTGATACAGTCGGTTGTTGATGTCCAGCTCGAGCAATTTCAGCTTGTTCGCAGAAGCCAGATATCTCTGTGGTTTTACCCAAGATGAAGGCCCATTGCTTGTGCTGCCATAAGCTGGTGCTGCTTCAGCCGGCTGTGGAAAGCCCGTTGCGACGCTGGTGATGCAACCAGTAACTTCAATCGCAGTGCCTGGACTTCCCGGGAAATGCATTTTGATCCAGTGAGTGTTGGTAAGTCAAGCATATCTCTGAAATTTAAAGAAGAGAGGATGATGAACTGCTGATGTGGGATGCTGAGTTTGCTGACATAGATGATGGATGATGTTCTTCGCTCCCGAGATCGAGTCCAGACGAGGCTGAGTTGGCGGTACTTCCGCTTCCGAGCGGATCCAATGACCGAAATAGGAGCCATGGAAGTAATAATACATTGTGCCGGCAGCGAAATAGCCTATAGGGATGGAATAACTGTGATCATCACCGAGATGGCTACAAACTCCGCAACCCAAAGCTGCAGGTTTCTAGGTGTGATGCCTGAATCGCCGCATCGCTGAACTCAGATTCATATAATATTAATGGATTCCATGTCTGTTGGTCAACCAGTCACTGAATTACGGCCTGGAATATATACAAGACCAGGCTCGCAGCCCTGCTCCACCGTATGCACAGATTGAGCCTCCAACCCTAGCAGCAGCACCAGCAGCAGAGAAACCAGCTCCAATCCAGAATCATTCATAAGGTCAACAAGCTCAGCATCAGGCCATGCTCACCATGCCCACCATGGCAGCACATTGGCGATACCTGGGATCCCAATGGCCTACCCTATTTCTTCTTTCCGTTGTCACTTCAAAACGCCTGTCAATAATTTCTTGACTACTTTGCATTACATATCTATTTATCGGGGCTGCTATTCTTCTAGGTATAAAGATATTAGTCTGGTGTAGTTAATGTACACAATTGAGATAAAGAAATTTCTCCGTTGCGAAGTTTTGAATCATGTGACGTTAGCGACAGCCGACGAACTCAGGCAAACGAAAGGGGAGACCCTCGGCAGTCAGTGAACTAATTTCACGGGTTTGGGGGCTTCAGATGTTCAGTTTTATGACAAGTGTCACATTGAAGACAAAACCATACTACAGCAAGCACCGCCACTTGTCTTTATATCTCTTGCTATAAGTAGCACGGAGCCTACCCTCGCTTGCTTTGGATCCATGTTACTCAAGCTAACTCAGCGATTTAGATCAAAATGGTACGAATGCCAGAGAAGGTAGACTATCATGCCTTTAAACCTCCACAGATAAGTTATGCGACCACCATCTCCCTATCAGTAGTGTCCCCAGATTGGCCTTTGTCCTTTTGAGTTGCTAGAGCTAATTCAGTGATTTATAGCCACGCCAATCGCCACTACCCACCAACCCACGGCTGAGCCTCGCCCCCTTTCTAGCGGCCCTCAAGATTGTAATAATGGAGAAAGATTGGGACATGCTTGAGGACGTCTTAGGCTGGTTCTTCAAGGCTACACACGCCAATTCAATGTTTTGGCCGCACTATCACCACAAACACCAGCGAGAGAAGGAGTGACATAGAAGAGCGGTCGGAAGGGATAGATGAATTGGATAGTTTCCGACTGGCGAGGGTGAAAGAGAAGATGGAGACAATTCGATAGGAGTGTGGTATACACATCTATGCTGAGTAGTCTAATCAATGTCTCTCTGTACTTGGCTGCTAATGTATTTCTTACCCCATTTTTAACTCTTGAGGACAAGGGCTTCGCTCAGGTATTGCGGTGTAATGGATGGGTGACCTTGGGATTGAGTTCAGATTTAAGGATCTTCATGTAAGTCCCAAAACTATATAAGTGAGGCGCCAGATTTTTCACCTCTAATTTCGTACGCTACATGGCTGCCAACGTTCACTATCTTTAGCTATTGAACGCATCTTATGTAGATTGAAAATAAACCATGATTCGACGACTGATGGCTTTAGGTCGTGGAACTTGTCTTCATAGATAGGTAGAATTTCAAAATAATCTTCTCTGCTAACATGGGTACCTACTTTGTTGAGGTCGAGTTAGGAGCTTTCCAGGTCTTGTATCTTGTGTCCATTGACAACGTTGTTGTTTGAGCTACCTTGATTCTGTGAACACCAAGACAAATTTACTCCTGAAGGTCTTCTCCCATTCTCTAGCCATTAACCGTATATCGTATTCGACAATTAAGGGGTTACGAGGCGAATACGACCCCGATATAACCTTTTCCTCTCATCGCTTAGCTGTTACAATATCACACTTTATGATTACCGACACTTAACTGTTATTACAGCTTTGTGCTAATAGACACAATAGATTCGCTGTCAGGGGAAAGCTTACACTGGTGAGATGTTAGAGATAGCCGCAGATACTTATATGTTCGAAGTCAAGACAACTAAAAAAGCAAAGTATGTTACAAAAGTAGTTTTAGGGCCAAGGTTGATATAAACAAGACAGGTCCCCTTCTAACACTAGTGGGTCTCTGGATCTGAGCATTCAGACTTTCACTCAATTTCAATAATGAAATGCTCATTAACTAGTATTAAAAATGCTTCTTTATTATGAAGTTATCATCATAGCCGAGCTGCTTAATGATACAATATTTAGAAGAACATGCTAATAAGCTTATAAGTATTGTTGGGACCCTCTGTAGTGATCATAACCTAATTTAATAAATTTAAAACAACCTCTAGCTAAGATGTTAGAGCACCATCTCCCTTCTTCGGACGTAACATCGTAAGATCTTGTCGCTTCCTTAAAACTTGACAACACCTTCCTCATTATCAATTTCTGTCCAACACAAACAATCGAGTATAATACCAGTCTATCAACACATTCGAAGGCACTATAAATCGTAGTATCTCTGTGGCTTCTGCCGTTGAACTTTTTCCTCGATCTCCCACCCAATTGCAATACCGAATCTTACTCGAAGCCTTCAACCGCTCCCTCTCTAACCTTACACCACACTCTCCTTCTTCGTATCAGCAACCACTGCCGAAAGTCTCGACGTGCTTGCGCGAGTAGTCAACAAGGATATTGATGCTGTTTCTATATGACAACAAAAATAAGATGTAAAGGACGTTAGAGCTAGTGGACTCTATTTCCATGGCCTTCGGTAGACTTGAAGAGGAGGTTAGAGGGGCTATAACACGATTGAAAATGCTTATGCAGAACATTTTGTTCGAGTACGAAAGGCTTTAATCTTGAGTAATGATGATGTGAGGGGAGAGAGGATGGATATGCGATAGAGGCCATGTAGACGCTCGTACTAGCCTTTAAAGCAAACATTGGCTTCTGTTTCTTTCTTTCTCCTTTGCACCCTACCACACAAACCGGTAGTCTGTTTATGAAAAGCCTTGATGTTCAAGAACATCGTCGTAGATTGTGATGAAACAATGAGTAGCAAAAGCTTGAAATTTCGCAACATTGATATGTAACTGGCTTGATCCACAGGGAGTTGGGATAATCCGCGCTCAGTTGGAATTGCTGATGGGAGTGGTTTTGATTGAGTGGGAAAGATTTGGAAGTGGTCTTTGGTGGAATAGGAAAGTGGCAGGAAGATGGAATGATACTTGTTCTCGTTTTGGGTGAAGTGGAACATGATACATCCTGACTTCTTCCATGGTCCAACACTTTTATTGCTCGGTACTTGCCAATGTGTTAACTGTTGCCAATCTTGTATTACAACCTCTATCTGTCTATCCAACCTTTGCAAAGTCTCCTTCCTTGATATTTATGACTGAAAATGAATCCATCTGGTTTCCCTGTAAACTTCTTCTTGCCCCTTAGGGTCCAAAGCACGTCTCACAACTTGTAGTGATACGTTGCGGATAGAATCGCAATGAGTGCTTAACTTTACAGAGCCCATTATCTGTTCGTGCATCTGTCCCAGACTTTCATGAAACATTTATACTGTAGCTTATTTCCTTTCTTGACAAGCTATGACAATGTGCTTTAGGTATTCTAGTATGTGAAATTAAATTCGAGCCAGGCCTAAGGTCAACTATTAGCACAAGTTCCTTGGGTCAATGTAGAAGATAAAAAGCTTGCCTGACTATTCCTAGAAAGTTCATCTTGGGCTCTCAATGCCATCTCACTTGGTTGTGTAATGCCCGGTAAGATAAGTCTGATACTGAATATTGATGGTGCAGAGCTGACTTCAGGTATGTTGAACCATCCAGTAATGCTTCGACAACGTCAAATTCACCGCAGCCAGTCTGCGAAAAGGAAAAACTGGCCGGGACATACTGGGACGTACGTGGCATATCGGCGTTGAGCATCCAAACCACAGTGTCTGACTGCGTTGCGCGGCCTCGCTGTTCGATGCTCCTATGCAGTCTTGAGCTAATACTACCCCCCAGGCCCTCCCAAGATATAAACAAATGTGTGAAATATGAGGTCCCAGAGGGTATTCGTCGCTGGGTGCTTGCTTGGGGAACCTTCGAGTATTAGCTGCGATGAAGTGTGAGACAGTCTTGAGAGAACACTCACGAATATATTTGTGGAAGTCTCACCCTCCGGGCCCTCCCAAACATACTTTGTGATTTGCAGTAGTTTCGTGGAAGCGAGGAGGGTCCCAGAGGTGCTTCGACCTTTCAAAGTCCCATTTTCCTATAACTGTGTCAGTCGGCATTTTCAGTGTCATATATCTTAGGTAGAGACGAGACCCACAACTTATGTTTGAGGAGTCTTACCCTCCGGGCCCTCCCAGACTTCATTGCATTGAATGGTGGGGGAGAGCTCAGAAGTGCTTCTTCATTTTACCCTGCTTTGTGTGGCCTGTCAACTCGTCAGTCACAGTTCAGCTCGTGTTTCATGTGCAGAGGAAAGGTATTGAAGAGTGTGTAGATCTACTACAAACATTGCCACTGCCGTGCCAATGCTACAAGTTCGATAGACTCAAGGGGAAGAGAAGAGGAGAATGGGAAGGGGAAGGATTGCGTACTCGAAGAGCTGTAGCTCCCCTTGAGGGATGCATACTGCACCTGATGGTGGCGCATATGGGATTTTCTTCGAGATTACGTGTGAAAGTATCTTTTTAATGAAATGGAGGTGTTCTGGAAGGTGAATACGAGGAAGAGAGTCTCATGTAGTTGTGGATGATGATGGAAAGTGGAAGTGAAAGTGCAGCAGGCAGGACATCACTTCAGTCTGCGCGCGTAAGCGATTACGCGATACCCTTCTTAGGATTAGTTCCATTTCAAGGTCAGGCAATGCTTTGGAAGTACTGGAGTATCAAGCCTTTTGTGGCTTTTTCCATTAAGAACTTGAGCAGAAAAGCTTCCTTTCAAATATCTTCAAAGACAATCAAGTGTCTCTTTGCCTGGAGCGAAGACATTCAAGTCATCATTTCCAACTAACTCTCCTCGATTCCATCCTGACATTGTAGACATGCTAAGGATCTCTAGCCTTTATTTCAACACAAGTTTGAAGGTATATTGAAGTACTCACTGCGGCATATTCTCTCATCACGTATAGGAGACATAGTCTGCAACACGAAGATAATGCAGCTCGGTAAGAATACATCCTGACATTCCATCAATTGCCGCTGATGGTTTTGCAGTGTTTGAACATACCTTAGCGCCTTCATCTCCCTCTCAATTGCCTCATGAAACACATCGCTCTCGAATCCAACGGTCAATATCTTCACTGATGTGGTGCAAGGCAAGACATGCGCCCCGAGAAAGCCACTACGAGACACCAAAGGCCATACAAATGGTTCCTTCTTGCCACTCAAATCAACCCAGTGGGTGCTTCAATTTCCGGGGCCGCCAGCTAGAAGAGTTACAATGGAGCAAACGAGTACCCACCCCGTGAAGGACTATATTCAGCAGCAGAAACAAGACAAACACGGAGGAAGGACGAATATGAATTGGTAGATATAGTGGTTAGACTTGTAACACCGCTGTGTTGCCTAGGTGTAGCATCTCATATTGCAGATGTAGCAAATATAATAGATCACGGCGACGCGGACATAGATTTTCTGGGCTTCTTCGTTCGGTTGGTTGTATAGTGACCTCTGCGTCGCTGTTGTGGCTTAATCTAGTGATGTCGGAGTAAAAGTAAAGGTGGTTGTTTACCTGGGGCCATTCATTAAAGAGGTACTCCATCTCTATTAAGTCTTTGCATGTGCTCAAGACGTCAATATCTACATCGTTACTGAGCATACAGCTGGTTTTTCGGAAAGCCGTCCAATCTCACAATGTTCATTGAAGTAGCTATACGAATTAAGAATATCAACAGTACAATTTACATCTTAGATAAACAGTCTATGACCTTTGTAATTACCATATAAATGCTGTTAATTACTTGCAATTAGCGGCGTCGCGTTTTGTCCGATATTACATGTTATATGTTCAGACTTATCCCACAAAATACTTGGTCATTACTGTCAAGGATTGCTTAGTAATCTGGGTTTGCATGCCTTCATCCGAACGTTCCGGAGTACACTACTACAATACAACAACTACCTTCCACTGTGCCTCAAGTCTTGCCATTACAAACCGCAATCCTCCTGCTATGCACCTTGAAAGGGGTTCAGCACTTTCAACACTCTCCTTGTCGGACAACAAAAAAGGGAGATAGGGCAATAAATAGACTCTAATTACTCTATCCAATGTGGTTCTGTCGTCTCTACGGAAGAAAGAGAAGAAGAAGAAGAAGAGAGAGTAAGAAGAAGGGCTAGTAGTAGCAGGCTAGCGAACCGCAATCAAACACAGAACCATATACACCAGACCTCTGCTACAGAACCCCCAACAAGTGGTCAAAGACTCAGGGGGAGTCGCTGACGAGTTTCCGGTCTGCGAATGTCCAGGCGAGGTATGGTCCTGTTATTCCGTAAGCGAATGCATCACAATTTGCTCTCGTCTAGTCAAGTATGGGGAATTCGTCATATGAGAAGTGTGCTTGGTGATCTGTATTGTGAGACTGACCTTGTTATTGGCCCACATATTGTTTTTGCACTGAGTATTCTTTCCGATTTGCAGCTGTTTTCTGTGGCTCCAGATGTAAACCCAGAAGAAAATGGCCAGGTTCGGCGCGTCGGGCAGCTCCAAAACTGGAAAATATTCCATTTCAAGGATTTCAAATGGTCTTCTGCCATTTATTAGCAGCCCAACGCTGCTGACACCCTCAACAGCACCAAGAAACGACCGAGAAATTGAATTGCTTGACACCCCACTCCTTCTCGTTATTAGCTGGAGAAGGAGTGGGGATTGTCTGGGGAGTCGGGAGTAACCTGATTTCTAGTGTTAGCTGAGTATTTCATATGCCACTCAACAGTAGTTCGCAGAAACGGATACAGTGATAACAGGAAGATATCTTGGTAGTAAGTTGATTGTTCCGATAGCACAAAGAACAAGAGATCTAACCCTGAAGTAGGAAGCCAAAGGAGATGAAGGATGTACGTACCCCAAAAGCTGAATAATTAAAGTTGAAAGATTTCCCGAGAGATCAATTTCCTCTCATACCAGACTGCCAATGAGTCTTGGATTTCTGCTTCGTAAAAGGCCCATAGCCTCAAAGATTGGGCCCTAAGTAGAGTAACGCTTTAGCAAGTTCCCAGTATCTTGAGAAGAGGTTGAATTTGTGATGCCACTTGCAAAACGCTTTATTTACATGACAGCATGCAAAATAATAGCAACATTGCTGTTGGTCTCCCATCAAGTCGTAATCATGAGCCAAAGTGGTGAACCAAAATGGAAAGCTGAACATACCCTTGCAGAATGATCCGATCGCCATTCCTTATCGACTAAAATATTGATTCTTGCAGAAGAAGAAGTGCCCAAAGCTGCAATATCAAATACCGAAAGATTTCACAAGTCGATAATGCTGGTTTCAATATCAACCAGGAACCAGGAATCCTGTCGTTGTAAGCGTTGGGATTCTCGCAGGCTCCGGAGAGATTACTGTCAACAATCAGGCTGAGGAGACATACTTCTCAAGAGTAGGATGTTGTTCATTGAGCCTCCGGATACGTTTTTCTTCTCGGCTAGAGAGCTTCGATCCTGCGGCAGCCCACCTTTGTCCCACACTAGAAGACTTTTGGGTCTTGGAGGCCAACCGTGTGTGATGGTACGGCTTTCTTGGTGGGGCATTGGACGGAGATCTGTACTGAATGTACAGGCTTAGTTAGCTATTGCAACCCAATCTATTTTCATATGGAGAGAAAGGGATTAAGAGAATAACAACAACAGTGAAGCTGGCAACCAAAGCTTTGAATTGTATTCAAATTGCAGACCAGAACCCAGAGAATACGAAAAGAAGAACGTTGCGATCTTTGGAGTTGATCAACATACCAGGAGGCATCAGGCGCCATCCAGTATGGCTGGAATCAAGGTCCTCAGTAATGAATAAGGAAAAGCTATCAACCACGATGGTTGAAGAGGTGTTCCGTCCTGGTGGGCCGTAATGTGAAGAACAAGAGGACCAAGAAATCTATGGTGGGAAGGTAGGCAGAACGGTCCTTTCCTAAAGAAATGCTCGAGACAAGAGCTTGATGCATCAAATAAGGAGGCAAGTCAATGGGGTTCAAGCCCACATGGTGTACACCCAATACGCAGTCTTCATCAGGTATTGTGTGCGAGCAAAACTTCAGATCTGTGCAGGTGCTCGGATACACAGGGATTGGATGGCCGCAGAGAGAGGACTTGTTTGTTGACTCGCCACTATTAAGCTTTGTACATCATACTGTTAGCATCTATCGCATTGGATTTGGGTTTGGTGTAGTGGGATGATTATGTACTTACAACCTGGCTCATCTATCCAATGACAGTGAACTCCTTCGCATCTTTCCACGCGCAACAGTGGCCTGCTCGTCACTGAATATCGTGCTGTCTCGCGTTCATTGGCAATGTAAGTGCTGACTGGTAGCACCAAGCGGTATGCAAGCTTTGAGGAATAGAAGGGGTAGTTGAAGACGTAGACGCAGTGAGATCTATCTCAAATCGAGCAAGATTCGATGATCCATTGCTTTGGAGCCTCGAGTAAGTATGCAGGTTCTTGATGAAATGGGGAAAGTATCTTGGTGAATTCTGGGAGAAATAGGTCCACGGCTTCTGGGTGCGTTGTGTGTTTGGTGGGAAAGAGAAGAAGTTGTTTGGAGGAGGAAAAGGAAAGGATTTAAGGAGAAAGAACCTCCACTCGGCGCTACCCACTCTGTGGCTACCAATCAGGCGACGGCCATTCTATTGGCGGGGATTTATTCTAGTATTGCATTGAGTCATGAAAACGTATTACCCTGAGTCGTGAGAACGTAGGACCGTCCCAATGATTTGACAGTGATTTGATTCTTGTATTGTATTGAGTCGTGAGAACGTATGAGCACCGTTCTATTCACGGCGGCGGTAATCATGTAGTATATCCAGTCGTGAGGACGTATGACCGTTCTATTCAGGTATTGAGTCTAGTCGTGAGAACTTGTATCCGCTTCTAAGGCAAAACCTTCTTACATAATTCTTCTTATTTCAAATCAAGTCGTGAGAACGTTTGTTCATTCTTGGAAGCAAGACCACATAATCATTATTCTCACACTGTATTGAGTTGTGAGAACATTTGGCCGTTCTGTAAAGCAAAATTCTGTCACAAAATATTATTCTTGTGGTGATTCAAGTTGTACGAACTTCCAGTCTTTTTATTAAGCAAAACTACATCTGGTCATGGCTGTATCTTTATATTGCTTCAAGTCATGAGAACGTCCACTTGCAGCATAAAGCAGAATTCTGCTCTACGGTCTTATTCTTGTATTGAATTGAGTTGTGGGAATGTTTAGTAGTTCTATAAAGGAGAATTATGTTTGACAGTGAGCTTATTCTTGTCTTACTTTGAGTGGTGAAACCTTTACTTGTTTTGTAAAGGTAGAAGTTTGTTTTGCGGTGATGTCGTTTCGTTTTTTCGTTGTGTGGTGAGGTGAGAACTTTCCGTCCTAGGCCGTACAAAGCAAAACCTGGCCAAGAATGCTTAATCTCACCTGGCTTAGGATTTTAAGCTTGGAAATATTTGTTTTGTACTGTTGGGGGGTTTTTGTTTTGAAGTGATGAAGTTAATTTGAGTAAAATTGACTCGGCGTGGTCCTTTCCCGCTTGTTTCTTTCGGCATCCGCAAAGGATAGGCACCTTGCGAAGTGCACAACATCCTGTCACAAGTTGAGGACGTGTCTTACCAGATCTCTCCTTAAAAAGTAAATCCATAGTGGTCACTGTACTCAATCTACTATTGAACCTCCTCTATGATCTCTTAGATTGGTGTGGAACTTCCAAAATTGCAGATGGCTGACTGTGCTTTACCTAGGTATCATGGTAAGCAGCTTATTCGCCAACAGTGTCAACCCGAATCTCGAACTACACCACTACCTCCCCTTGCACACCGATATTACTCTTAAGATAGATCCGAGGAAGAGAATAAAGAGGATGACGAGACCTCTAGGGATAGGGACAGTGGGAGCTTCTTCCGAGCTACGACGAGATTGTTGACCATATCGGATTCACAGCAGCTCTTGGCCAACAACGGAAAGAGTAAGCAAATTGAGGAACTTCAAGCCTACAATAAGACGATGATAGAGGCGATCAAGAACCTGGGTTTCTAAGATCACGGAGATGGAGTTTATGAAATGATGACGGACTTGGGAATACCACACAGCTACTTGACTCTTGTCACCAATGTACATGTCGAGAGGTTGTGAATGTACAAATAAAAGCAGGTCGCTGGTGTAGAGATTGTAAAGAGCCGGAAGGACTCCAGCAAGAACCATCATATTCCGAGGCACAGAATGGTACCACAACATCGGATTCACGACTGCCGTGTCTTTTGGTCTCCCAGTTCATGGCCGGGATGCTCATTAGAGATATGCAACTGCAGCTGCATCTTTATATTTTCATAATCAGGATATTTTCAAAGCAGTGGGTGAATTTGTAGCCAGCCCAGATTCAAAGCGCATACCATACCATGGCGTTTAATTGCTGGAGGAAGCGTTGCAGGCGACCATGTACACATCCAAGACCATAGCTTCTTCTTTTAAATAGGCACTGAATGACCAGTTGCCAAGCATCTTAAAGAAGGTCTGTCTATTTCATTATTACAGGATCGGATCTCTACGGCAACGCAGGCCTCTTGCATAGTAGTACCTTTCTTTTCCCTTTGTGAACATGTAGATACAAGTCACTTTGGAAGTTTGCGATACTGCGTGTAACTGGTAGTTGATGCCACTGTAAGCTGCTGTACTTTCTGACATTGCCGACAATGCTATAATCGTGTTCATTTTTAACTTCATGGCTGTTGGCTTCTTAGACAGTTGAGAAGTTCTACATTGGGCGGCTACAGAAATGGGGTTTGTTTTGCACAATATTGGGCTGTGGTTTTGTTAGGAGGCTTTCATTTGTAGAGCTACAAAGGCCATATTTGAACGAGGTTGACTGTAAGGAGGCTTCTAGATAATCTACTAGTTAAAGAGAACGTTGGAGACTATAAATACCATACAACCAGCCCCCTTTATTAAATCACTACCAAGCACACTGTAATTATCGTATTTATCGTATTCGGCTCGTTCAGAGATCGTACTCTCTTGAAAAGGGGGCTTGAAACAAAGGCCGTCGTAAGTGTTATCTCCACGCTCTGTATACTTTCACACTTCACAAGAAAGCTACATAGAAGAAGACAACCACACCCTTATTCTAGACCACACAACTACAAGCGGCTATCACCTCATACATAGCATACGTTACTGATCGTATTCGTTATAGTAAGGGGTCGTATTCTCTTAATAAAGGAGTAGGTACGTCGCTTAGCATTTCAGTTTCGTAGCTTACAAGCTGGGGCATATGTAAGTAGATAGCTTTCGTACCTGTTGTATTTTATAGTAATTATCTTACGATGTTGTTTGAAAGATTCTCTGCACAGGATACGAAGAGTAAACAAGGGATGTGAAGATGCTGGAACTAGTTTAGTTGTAAAGAAGCAGGAAAGAACAAAAGCTTCGTCTAACTTACAGTACCATGGTTGCTATACTGTTCAGCTATTGCGTTTATAGAAATCTAGGCACAACTATTTTTACTCCGTGAATTTGCATCGCATATAGGGACCAGAAGACCTCACTTGTAAGTGGTGGCCGTCGATATAAAGTATGGGCTTGAATTGATTACTGTCAAAGTTTACTTAGTAATCTGGGTTTGAATGCCTTCATCCGGGCGTTCCGGAGTACAACAACTAAAACAACTACTGGAATACTTCAATATTACCTTCCAATGCCTCAAATCTTGACAATTACATTGACACACTACCAAGATCCATACAATACAGGCTTTCCCTTCAATATGTTATATGCCTAACCGTCCTTTGCTCACTCTCATTGGAGCCCGAGGGGCAGAGTGACCTGGCCCGGTCATCCTTGGCTAAACTTGCAGTCTCTAAGACACTGAAAGCAGGGGTTGTATTGCTACTCCGGAGCGATATTGCGATTTCCGAGGAAACGGGATTGTTTAGGCATCACTTCGTCCCACCGTCCTTTGCCCACACTCATTTGAGCCCGAGGGGCAGAGTGACCTGGCCCGGTCATCCTTGGCTAAACTTGCAGTCTCTAAGACACTGAAAGCAGGGGTTGTATTGCTACTCCGGAGCCGTATTGCGATTTCCGACGAAGCGGGATTGTTTGGGCATCACTTCGTCCCAGAGGCGGATGGTGATGCCGACTGAAAATTTGTCTGCAGTGGTGCTTATTGAGATTAGATTCGTTGAGCAAGCACGCAATCGCTACGATACACCGTATGTCTGTTAATGTCTGAAAGTAACTTCCTTTGGGAACTGGGCTCTTACTGGTGACTTTCATTATGTTTTGGGGTGCTGGTATATCCAACCTGATTCCAGATTAACCAGCGAAGCTGATATAAATCCCGCATTCCGCTGGCAGAAATATCATGGGAGGTCTTGACTTCATACTTTCTGGCATCGTCCCTTAAACCCGACGTGCCATATCTCCTTAGCGGCATTTCTCCCGGCGAGTCGAGTATTGTACAAATTGTGTTCCCAGACGATGCATTATCAGAAGGCACCAGGTTCTCGAAATCCATCTTGCTGGGTATCACCCTGGCACGCTTTCTGTGAGACCAAAGCTCGCTTTCGAATAATCTTGCCCTTAAATTGCAGAAAACCCCCTTCAACTTGGGCCCCAGCTTGTATGATCCTCCGGAACCCCTTATTCCCACATACTTTCACTCGTGAGACGAATAAACTTAAGTTGCGCGGACAGATGTTTAGACGCTGTGCAGCACGTTTCAATGACCCAACGCTCTAGAGTCTTAAGTTTCGAAGTCCGATTTGTAGTATTACCAGCGTCTTGCTCCCGCGCTTGCACAACCTGTCAGCTTCTGTATCCGGTAAAGAAAGCACCAGGACTTACTCTATGCTTCTATCTCCTGCGTTGGTATATGCTGTGAGCCAACTTGGGGCGCAGAAAGGCCAGTTCTCGTTTTTGAGCTGTGAGACGAGCTGTTGGGGAATCCTCCCCAATATTGGACTTGAAAACGCCCAGCGATGGCTACAATGTCAAACTCGAAGACAATTGCATAGAAACCACGTTGGAGTATGCTGAAAGGACAAGAAGAATGTATGTAGCTTGTAATGCGAAGGAGCCTGCTTCAAATCTCTGCGAAAAGAGCGCGAGTCATCATTGACCGAGATTGAAATCCCAAAGTCCGAGTCTCGTGCGGCGGTGGCGGTGATAGCCACAGGATCTTTGGGACCATGACTGCGGATAATATGACACCAAGTTTAGAGTCATTCTTGGCTTGTAGTATGAAGCGTTGGGTGAGATGTTCACTCGAGGTATGAGGAAAGGCGGCTTCCCCTCAGTTTGGGGGTGTCACAAGCAATGCCGCGTTCAAAAATAGCTCTGATTTCTTGTCACCGTATATGCGAGGCGTTCAACGCATCAATTCTTCTTCTATCTCCGGGAAGTGCTCCATGATCTGCTGAGACGTCATCAACTGGTGGTGGCTTATACTTCTTCTCAGCTTCATATTTGTTCGCATTTTATCATGCAGTCATACTGGTATGAAGTAGCAGGCTTGATAGATTTCAGTGCTCGATGCCATGCCTCTTGTAAACTTTACTATCACATTTTCTCTCAATGTAGAGTCTTAAATGAGGAAGGTAGTAATGGTGTTTGATATTCAGAAACGGCCGATAAGGTATTCTTTTGTCATCCTCATTTTTTGGCTTCATTCTGAAACCAGATGCTGCGTAAGCTATTTTTTTTGAAATTTAGCAAAGAGAGAAATCATCACTCAAAGATCTTTCGCACCTCAAAGCTTCGATGTGGGCTCCCAACGTCATTCACAATTTAATTGAGATCACAAGTAACTTCCCTAGCGGAAGTAGATAGTGACTCTCAATAGATCTCGTTGGATAATCTTTGGACACGGCATTTGGATGGCACATATTTCTATTTTATACTTGAAAATGTACCTAGAAAGAGCTTAAATCTAGATAATAGTGCTGCTTCCAAGTCCTACAAAATATTGAATGAGTGATTATATAACCATTCCTGAACACACTTCACGGCTCAACATATATCTGCGAACCATTAAGTGAACATATCATCAAAGACACCCTCTTGATTTGCAGTTTCAGTGGATGGTTGAGATTTATTTGTCCTGTCTTAGCGATATCAATGAGCAGCTATTCTGATCATATAGTTCCACAATTAGACCAGTGGCTCCATTGTCGACCAGGAAATTGTCAAATCATTGCCTCCCGTGATTTTGTGCCCCATGATAAGAGCGATATTCTAAAGCTGGCTCGAGTTCGCATGCGTGTTTAGCCAGTGCTTTGTCCGTCAGCTCATGGTAAAGTATCTGAGGAGCCGGGTCGGCGATATTGGCGAGCACGATTAAGTTATCATACCAGCGGTATTTTTCGTGTGAATCTTGACCTGAGAGTCTGGCCCTCTTTCTATGGCTAATTTAGTCGGTGAAGACCCTCGAACCCCTGAAATAGAATCAGATACATCATACATGAATAACATGGCCCCTCAAAGGAGACTGGGTAGCCTTGATATGAGAGTAAAAAGTACGCGAGGGATAGAATTTTGAGCTGATTACAATCGCACATGTTTCAAATGGTGGAGAGAACTGTTAGAGAACAAGAAAGGGATAGGGCAATGAATAGACTGCAATTGCTCTATCTAATGTGGTTCTGTCGTCTGTAAGAAAGAAAAGAAGAATAGAAAGAGAGATCAAGAAGGAGGTCTAGTAGTGGCAGCCTAGTACCAGTGCCCATGTGACCTAACAAGAACAGACCACAGTCTCTACTGGCACACATCAGCCTCCAGCGGCTCCCAGGTCCAGAGGGGTGGCCTGTAGACGACACGAAATCCAAGTCTCTGGAAGCTCGACCCGCCGTGGATGGGGATTCTATGATTCTTTTAGCAAAATATCTACCAAATTCAAGCTCTGTGACTGACCCTTGACCCAGGGTGAGCTGTTCACAGCAGAGCCATTCCGCTATCGTCGCTTAAAACGCGCAGCCTGCGCCGCATGTAATGATATGTTAAAGACCACCTGCATGTAGCCTTGGGTCAGCTCTTCATCAGACATGTGCACAACTAGAGCATTCAAAGGACGGCGGAGCCATTCCTCTATCGTCGCTTAAAACGCGCAGCCTGCACAGGATTTAATGATATGTTCATATCGGGCCCTGATTCACGCTTTTCAAGATCGTTGCCAAGTGCCGAAACTAAGAAGGAAGTGTGCGTGCAATCATAAGCATACGTGGTAATATTGATGTTGAAAATTTATGCTTTTCGTCGAGTTGTATCGAGAATTTGGTCAAGTAATGAACTGCGCAGTTCTGATTTACGAGGACGCCGAGATAGCGGGCGACTATCGGCAGGAGTGAGGGGGAGTGAGGGTGGATCTCTGGCCGTCGAGGTAAATTCGGAATTCATCTATGGAACGAATAGTCAGCATCGATAATTTGGTTATCTTTGCTAGAAAAGGACGTTCAAACCTGCGTGTTACCCAACCAAGGCTCTGGCAGAAATACCAAATCAAATACCATTCCTGTTCGTCTATATGGCAACCCAAGAATTAAAGAAAGTGTGTCTCTCAGATACTTTATTGTTCTCCATGCAATAGCATCTATAGTGCAGAAAGGTTGGTTGAAGGCTAAGTAGAACAACTATTGTCAGCTGGATCTTCATGGAAACATATTTGCACTCGCATGACCACTTTCGCCTTTGCCACTATCGAGTTCAAGGCTGCAATTATGCTGCGGGAAACCATGATGGAAGAATGTGCACCACTTTGCCAGGGGCCGCCACTCACCTGATCAAAACTTTCGGAGAATTTCGAGCTTTTCATTCTATTGGGGAGAAACCTAGGGCTAAAACCAGTATAAATCTTTGTTGGGAGACTGTCAGATTGGGTGCTTGGGGCTTTGGTGTTCGTCAACTTACTGGTTTTCATGATGATTATGAGTTGTGAGATATCGTCTACCTTCTTTCCCTCTTCTGCTGGAATTGATTTTGACTAGACAGCGAAAGTCATACATGTTGAAACGCCAATACTGTTCGAGTCTGCCGCTGCACATGGAAACAAAAGACATAGAAACCAAACTTGTAAACCACCAAAGCAGGGACCAAGGCCAGTACTTTCCACATGATGAAAGTGTGACGGGAGTTTGAAAACGCTTGGCTTGGAAGCACTCTCTAAAAGACCAAATTCGACCTTGGGAGTACATAAAGTTACTTTGTTGCCTGTGCAAAGTAAGCATGGGAATGTTTCAATCAAGCAGAAGGATGCAAACAGATATGCCTCGTTACAGCATCTCATTTGCTTATAGCACTTCGGAGAGAGATCAGCTTGCTATCGATATCAATATCCGGTACTTATTCGACTCCGATTGGGGTTGGAAAGATTGGGTTGCTTTCTGCATTGTAATTAGCTTTCCTCTTATTACCATCTTCACAGCTCCAATGCCCTCGAAAGTCCACCATCTTGAGCTCCAAACCACCAAAAGAACTTAGAGACTACACTCGCAGTATTCCCAAACAACCTGATCGAGACTTGTGTTTCTGGTGTCGGGAGTGTTCCACGTACCTCAAAGAAACCGATCTTTGACCAAGGATCTTGGCCCGTTGTGCATAGCTCTTCTATTTCTGGGAACTTGGGCTATTTCCGCCGGAGGATAATGAGTTGTCAAGCTGTATGTTATGAATTAGAGGCGAAGGACGAGACAATGTGATCGTTAGATCTGCGATGTCGGTGGTGGGTGGGAGTGCCGTCTTGTGGCATGCAACAGTGCCGTATGAGTGTTATGACTATTGTGTTTCTTCCCGATCCCAAGCCCACTCCTCTCACTCGTCAATATGGGGGATTCGTGGTGTAAGGAGGATATATCGAAGTCTTGGAAGGTAACACAAGATACTGCGAAGCTATACTGATTACTGATCTGACAACTTAAGCATTAGCAAGAAGTGTCTTTGGTAACCTCTCCGCAGACAGACTCTGGCGCTTTCAAGACAAGTACAGTCTCATGCGGTGTTGAATTCCCAGTAAGACTGTTCAGTGAAAAGTATAGAACAAGTACTACGCACCTTTCAAAGTCGATATAGGAAGAGGACCCAGCGCGCGTTTCTGCGCGAGTAGTATCGGCACAAAGTATCATGCAGCTCCTTCAACAGATAACTGTGAAATGATGCCCCCACTGGTAGAAAGCCAGCAGATGGAGACCTTGCTGCAAATAAGCTGATGCGAGTGATCAAAGTAGATGCGACATCCACGTGGTGGAAGCACAATTTCAAGATTGCAGCCCATGGTAGAGCATCAGCTGCTTCAATTCTTCATAGACATTTGAGCAGAAGAAAAAAGGATAGTTAGAATGCTTCGTGGTGCGCTTGAGATTGCTGTTGATGGTGAGTGCTGAGAAACGTTGACTTGTTTTCGTTGGATAATGAGAAGGCAGTGGGCCATTACCCGAGAGTGCAGGTCTTGTACCCAAAACGCAATCTGAATTTTGGCCACACACCAGGCCATTAGATTTCCTCATCAGTCTGGAAAGCATAGCAGGATAAAAGTACTTAAAAGGAACTTCAAGCTGAATGCAAGTCCAATCATCACTTCTGAATGTTAGATTCGCTATTAACCGGTGGCCCTTCTCATGGTCCAATCTTATTGCTCTGATGTCTCTACCACCGAACAAGATGAATAATAGCACAAAACAGTTTGACAGTCTAAATGGTGACTAGGAGTTTCTTGAGTTTTACATTTGATGGGTATTGCTACAGTTGATGAGAGGTTCTGCAATATTTGATTCCGAGGTCATGGATGGGCCTTCCATATCTCACTCCGAGAGTACTCTTGATGCCCGCCGGTGTAGATACATATCTTCTGTATACAAATATCCAAATTTTAAAAGCTGTGGCTAAGCAGAATCCATCTCCATCTGTGTCTTTCGCTCTCCTCCCATCGTTATATTGATCAAGCGAGAAGAACTCGCATCGTGGGCATCGAATGGGTAAGAGACTTCTGCCAAACAACCTATCGCCCTTATCGAAGTCAGATTAATCACATTTTGTTGCAATTGGGGAAGAAGCTTTAGTGTTAACTTACAGGTGATTGTATATCGACACGCCGTGTTTGAAACTGCAACTCTTGCCTTGTCCACGGATTCCACCTTTGGGATGACAGGGTCGGATGTCTCTTGTTGTTTTGGTAAGCATGCTAAGAATCGCTGAAAATAGATTAAGGTCCCGTTGAATACAGTATATTCAATAATCATAGATGTAGCTGTATTGTTACAGAATATAGGCCCCGAAACGCCCGGATGAAGGCTTTCAGAACCAGATTACTAAGAAAACCTTGACAAAGGCCCTTTGAGCTATTCATGTCTCATTGGGTCAATATGGTGACAACAGCAGAAGTCATGGGTGTGGTCAAGTTTCGCCCGTTCAAGAACCTAAAGCCATAGCAGATGTCAAAACCTTATCTTATAGGTAGGGAAAGGGTAGTAAACTTACCTCATAAAATTGAGGGACAACTTAATACTTGAGGCCTTTTACGGACTGTGTCCGGGTCGTACAGCGTAGTTGGAGATAGGGCCTAAAATAAGGCGCTTGTTGTGCTTTTTCAAGCCATTCATGCTTTTTGGCATACGTTGCCTAGCGATAGCATCATCGCTCTTCCATTTCGAGCACCGAAAGGAATTCGGAAAGGAATTCCCTTCGGTGCTCGTCGATCATGGAAAGATCTCTTTGGTCCTCGTTGGACCTAAACCGGTGAACTGAAGTTCTTTTAGTTCACCATGATCCTTGAATCCAGACAACTTTTGTTTGGAAGTCGTGAATGACTGTGTCAACAAGCGTAAGCTTGAGGCCTTTCATAAGGGACGGTACCCAGGTCCCACAATGAGGTTCTCGGCATGGTTGGAGATGAGCAAACGGTTTTCTCTTGCCCGTGATGATGATCTCGGCGGTGCTTTGAGCAACAGGAAAGGTGCCGTTGAAGTTGATGTTGATTTTCGAGCGGTCGAGACAGTGTGCTATTTATCAGGCAAAGTGAGGTGTAATTGATGTCATTGTGAGCTGATGATCCATAGTCTCACAGTCGTAGGTCTCGAGGGGCTTATTAAACTGAGGCACGAGCGTTGTTAGCTTGGAGAGACTATGATGGCGATGGAGGGATGATTTACATTGGAGCACCAAAGTGCTGTACATGGCCTCGAGGGCCACGTCGACCGTCAAGTCAAAGCACTGGCCCCCCAGGCCCCGCAGCAGATTTTGCGCATTGGAGGAGCCCGGAGGGCAGTACAAGTCGAACTCCATGATGGAGGTGTTTGAAGACTCGTTGGGGATTAGTTGCTGTGAACTTCGAACAGAGGTCGGGGGAAGTACTCACGAACAAGGGCCTCAGACTGTGGCCTTCTTGGAGAACTGCATTGGTTCTCGATCTTCTTTAGGTGATGCTTCTGTATTGTCAGTGCCTGGCCGCTGTCTTCTGGATCGCACATCTCCTTGCGCTGTATCCGATCGGGACTGGGCATGGGGAATGTTGGACATTGGAGGTAGGAAGGGCTGTACTTACATGAAGAGGTTGAGAGATTACTCGAATAGCAAGTGTGAAAAGATACGGGGAAGACGAGGGGGTGAGCTTCCTTATAGATGTTGTTGTTGATTTTGTTGAAAATGATGGAAATGGATGCTGAAGGTGTGGTGTTAAACGAAGGACCTCACTTGAAAGTTTCTCGACCACAACAAGTCCTATCCATTTAAGGTTTAGACCGACTCTCCAAAGACTTACCCTCTGAGAAAGCACTTTCCAATCTAGGTAGGTAGGCTTCAATCAGCTGCAATCACTGTGAAATCTGTCGCTGAAGTAAGGTATCATTACCTTAGTCTTGTACAGTAACTTAAATCTCAAGCCTGCTAGGTGCCAAAACCCTAACTTAAATAAACTTCTGGTCATATTGGTGCAGTAAGAGCAAAGTCTGGGAACAGCAGTGAATGATTCAGCAACGGTGATGGCCACTGATGTAGAAGATGCTGAGAAACACAGAAGACCTTCAACTTTAACTGCTTTGGATAATTTTGTGCAGCTTTAACAATCTGTGCCTGCCTTATGCAGCAATTATCAAATGTAAGGGAATACAACAATGGCAGTTCTCAAAGAAGTGTGCTCTGAAACAGGATTCACACCGACTGCTGACGGATTTCGAGAGAAAAGAAAGTCTGGTTCCGGGAGAGGCACAATTTAAAAGGGCTCAAAGCCATCTAATTGGATTTCTATACTGACAAGGTACGGTGACATGGTATAAAGTTTTCATTTGTCTTGCTTGTATTTCTTCGTTCATATGCCCATGTTCGAAGAGTTCATATTTTGCTTGACACCTGAAGATAAGCACCTACCTCGCGCACGGTATCAAGCCTACAATTCGGGATGAAAGTTTCCCAAGCTCAAATTTCTCGTTTCTTCATCACCTCCGGTTTAATGAATAGTCATAGTCATATGATGGATATCACAGGCCATATCCAGCAGTGACGGCAGACTGTGCTCTTGTGCAATCTTCCTTTCGTTTAAATTCCAGTACATCCACAGCTATATATTCTGGCGCACTTATTGAAATTGTTCCGTCCCTTTCACTTTACATCCTACTGCCATCTTGAGCCCAGGTTTCTTGGTTCTGCCGCTCTTTGTCGGTACATTGTCATGTTTCTTCTCACTTGACTTTCTGTCGCTAAAACCAACGGTGAAAGTTTCAGTAATTTTCAACATGCTGTCCGAGAGCCATTGTTGTCTTGCCACCTTTAGTGCTTGAGATAATTTTATTCCTTGCGCAGTAGACAAAACTGCAAAATACTACCTTAATCCGGGTAGTATGCGCAGCAGAAAAACTGAAGGCAGAGAAGGATTGGGATTCACGGAACCATGACCATATGACTCAACGAACAACAAGGACTGGACACCACTTTAAAGAAAGTTGGTGCTGACTCCAGCCAATGTCAAATGTGTCTTGGGGGAAGGAACTATCAAGATCAGAGATATACCAATTCTGTCGGAGAGTGGTATTCTGATTGTGAAGGATTTTTGCTCAACATCACAAGGGCAAATTACCCCATAGCAGGGAGCCAAGTAATCTGGTACTTTTTGAATGTTTGTTTTACAGTGTGCAATCTTACACTTGTATCTATCCACCCATCCAAAGCCTTACCCCGCCACATCTCAATTCCCCAGGAACACAACCGAAGCATTCATTCCACTCCCAGGAGGAACACATACACCCATATTTCTCCTCTCCATTATTCTTCTTCGGAAATTGGGTGCTCGTTGCGATGGAGCCTTTGAAATATGCCACGGTCAGTTTTGGGATACCATCAGAAGGAGTCGAGAACGTACCAGACCGCGACACAAACCCATGGGTTGTCCTAACGCAGCTTCAAAGCAACTCGATACTTTCAAAAGTCGCAAGTATAGAACTCGAAAGTGGATCTGCTATTTGATGCTGATGGATCGTTGGTGGGGGGTTGGGCCCTAGACTCGACATCGACAATGCTGAGGCGTTCGTCTCTCTAGAATATAAAGACCTAACTAAGAAGTATAAAAACAACTTAGAAGCAGTACAATAGTAAAACTGCCAGAGGCTATTACTAGCACTCCCGGGCTTATAACCTGTCAAAGGCAATAGGCTGAAGTTGTGTCGGAGGTAAGACCCGAAGGCACACTATCACTACAGTGATCGTAGTGCAAGAGCGTCGACTGTCGAGTCTTGCGTCTGCCGAATGTCTCCAATGGTCATCCCCTACGATACGGATCAGCTGGACGTTTTCTGTGATAGTCAACTGATGACTGTAAGCGGTAGATCTCGTTGTTCTAGACTTCCCGAGGAAGGATGAAATTCGAGAAGCCAGCGATGACCGATGTTGATTGAGGTGACATTGTTCCCATACTCTGATACGCAATCATGTCGTATCGAGTATTTTCGAGAAACAATAGGGTGTCTGCTTGCAGTTAAGGTGTCTGCATCCTGTTTAACTGCAAGTAGACAAACTTCATGTGGAGTTCATCCTAGTATGGCTACTGCCAGATATTCCTTGCTGGCAGTGTATAGAGGGGGCATAGCCTGTGGCGTTCTGTATAGGGGACCTCGTAGCCTGTAGTTAGTCGGTCGGTCACATCGAGGCTACCCGGTTGTCCACGACGGCCAACTTGTGATTTGCGCGTTGCCGTCCGCATCCTCCAAATTCTCCAGAAGCCCAAAAGCTGCCCTGCAGCATAGTTGCAGGTAATGTGCTTGTCAATTGACAACGCTTGAATCTTGTAGTTGTAGACTTTGTTTGGCCGACAAACTATCAACTGCCCACGATGGCATCGTTTGAATCACAAATCTTCGGGCGAGCAGGGTGATATTTTCTGTATCATAAACCATTGGCGTATTCCATTGCGGCAGTGAAAGGTACAGAGAGATTTTGAAAGCTGCTGGTCAGTTATCCAGGTCTGCAATGCAAAAATTTCATGTGTACTTACAGAAGATTCGACAGCGATTTTTGTGCGGTGCCACAGCTGCGAAGTAGAGTATGCACTTGGGCTTCTACTTCAGGGTATTGCCCCGCTTCGTAACTGGGGCGTCGTTGGTATCGTCGGAGTAGTGCGTGCTGCCCTACCGTTAGAAAAATCGCATCTTGTAAGTTGACGGGAGATGATAGTTACTATGGTTAATGTAACTTATAAGCATGCTGTGGTTTTGGGCTTGCGAGTTATGATTGTTAAGCCTGGTAAGGACTTGGAGTGGACCTGGGTGTGGCTGTCGTCTCTTGGACCAACGACTGCTTGGACCAAACCAGTCGTTGGTCCAAGAGACAGTCTTTCCTTTCTTGCCATCACCTCCCAAATTGTATTTTCAGTAGAGCTGCTGGGAGCCCCAATTCTCGGGGCGTCCCCAAGGAAGGTGGTGTCGACTTTCCCGAGCGTAGGTCCCCTAGATGCGGTCAACCCAGTCAGTGATGCTGAAGCGCAATACTTGAGTGTGTAGAAGTTATATGAGCTCCATCCATAAAGATCGGATGCCCGATAGATAAAATGAAGATTGGAGAACCCGGAGACCTACATGATTGTTTTGGGACGGAGCAGCTCTTCAGAAGAGCGTCTGGAGTTCAGAAACATAGAGGTCTGAAATATAAATCATTGAATTAGCTTGAGCAACTCAAAATAAAGATGAGAGCCTTTTTGTTGGTTTCGGTGAGGATGTAGTTGGTGATGAAGACTCGAAGGTTGATATTTCGTCAAGTGTTAGGGCGTCAACATCCAAGCTAGTGCTCCAACCTGCGAATCACAGTCGGACGCAGAGCCACAGCTTCCGAATCCACCACTACATCAAACTTGGACGTCATTCAAAATGGAGCAAGTAAGTATCACCCTGGAGCAAGTTTGAATTCCTTGACCTGACTCATTGTTTCACAGCTACGCCCTACAGACCAAATTCCCAAGAGAGAGCGACCCAAGCCTATGCACTATTGCCCTCAACAATCACCACCAGCATCTTCGACTGCTCCGAAGAGGCAAGACCGAGAGTGTGTTGTGACTTGGCCCTTTTCAGTTATTCCAGCTGACTCAGTAACCCGAAGCTCCAGTTTCTCCATCAACACTATGGCACCTTCCCACCCCCTTCCCCAATGGTATTTATACCAAATCCCTTGCATTTTGCTGTCTCAAACTGATCGACCAAGCTCCGGGCTCAAATCACAAGAGCAGCGTCACCACCGCCAAAGAATTCGTGGTGGAAAAGAATGTTGGAGAGAGTAGGCATTGTTTGAAGTGAGTGCCCGTCGCCCGAGAAGTTGCTTGCGAAGTGAGCCTCGACTTGGTTTGAGGCACCCCGACTAATGAGACCGACAGTAATAAATTGTACATATAACGAATTCTGAACGAATATTTGGTGACAACAGGTTTCCATATGACAACACTATAGCCTATGACAACCGAACTCCTTCGAATTGCAAAGATACTTCTAAACTTACTTGACAAAAGCCGCTGGGAAAGTTAGAGGACAATGTCTACGAACTTTTCGAAAGTAACCCGCTAAGTCCAAATATAGTACACTGTGATCCGCGAGTAAACGATGCATATCTGAGGAAGTTCCTTTCTACCCTCGCCCTCTTGTGGAATAAAGGACCTGGAAGACTGTTGCGCCAAAGAACCCGTTTCTACAGGTACCTAAGTTCCCTCGCACATTCCGTATTCGCTAACCCTGAAATTTCCCGGGATCATGCATTCGACCTGGGCATGTATCTACTTTCATCGTGTGAAGGTACAAATTTGGGCAGCAGTATTTGACAGTCGTGATCAGTACAAGAATCTTTGAAGCTGTTGCCTTGGTGAACTGAATAGACAAAGGCGTCGTGTTGCAGTGTTTGCCAGATATCGGTCCCTACAAGAGTCTATCTGCAGATGATTCAGATAGCAGGAGGTATAGTAACAATGGAATCTCAAAGAACAAACAGCTCCCAGTTTGAAGTGATCAGCCCTAATGATTCTTGTGAGGTCCTACTGTCGCCTATGTTATGTGATCAATGAATATATTAATACGGTCTGAGCTTTCAAGGTTACCTGATGAACACTATTGCACTCAACATCACAGATGATGCTGCCGACAATGAGACAAACGTTTTCAACTAAACTCACTATGGGCACACTTTCAAGGTACGCGATGATGATGTCGTCTTTGGTGCTAACTCCCTTTCTTCGGGAGCGAAAACTTAGAGTTGATCTCATTCTGCAACATTGGCACGTCTCCTCGCTTCGAACCAAATCTCAAATCTTGGAATTTTACCACAAACCAATGTGCTTGCCCGTACTAGATCTTATTCCTAGGCGAAACTTTGAAGTATTTACCTCCACGGTCTTATCGGGATTACTTCGATTATAAGTCTCAGCGAGGGTTTGTAACTGTCTTCAGCCAAAAGACCTACATTGACAGCTGAGCATATTGGGCAGATTCTAAGTACAACACTGAGATAATTCCCTGGTCTAGATCCCTGACGAAAGTCTACAGATCTCAATTCATTGAACTCTCCCAATCTGTGCTTCCTCTTAGAAACAGTAGTCTACAATTACGTCGACCTCAAGCGACTAATGACAACACTGCTCCTTCGCACATACAAGAGAAACGGCAGTATAGGAGATGGACAGCAGATTCATAAAGTCATTGTCCTCAAGTCTTCCTCAGCGCTTTCACAGATAAACACTTACGAGCACCGACTTCCGACGAAAACGTTATCTCGTGAACTATCCATATATTGAAGAGGTTCTTGTCAAGCAAAGAACACTGGTGGGTCTTCCCAGTCTTTACAAGTATCGTAAGCAGCCTTTGGAACTCGTCGACATCCTGGTACTTTGTACAAAGGCTGAACATTATCGTAAATGAAGTCTCCTCAAGATAATTAGGAATATCACTTTACGCTTTCTTCAGACAGGCCCATCATAACTAGCTCTTTATAATAGTCTTCATTTCTGTTGCCTTTAATCATCTTCATGTGGACCACAAGAATAATAAATAGGAGCCTTACAGCATACAATTCTGCAGCGGAACTCATGTTACTTAGAACAGTATCATCAATCAGATGATATCAGATGATTATAGTCGAGGACAGTGGTATCTCCATGAGTGTGTGGCCTCTCTTTCCCTTTGTTGATATAGAGTACTTGCAAACAAACACAAGACTACAGTGTTTATCAAAGTTATAGCCTCGGTCCTTCAGGGTCAATTGGTAATTATGGGTTCGTCCTGATTAGCAATAAGCTGTTGTAACAAATACATTGAGCATTGCGGAGGAGAGACTCTCCGTGGTATTTTCTCCTATTTCTTTTCCTCTGACATTCCTTTCTATCCACCGAGCCACCTGTTCTTATTATTCAAGTCGAGATAATTTGTTTTTACCATTTACTTTGTTAGTACTCTTCACAGACTTATGATCTCGCAAGAATTAACTCGATCTTTCCTCGGATTTTTTTGCAACACCTTACTGACACTCAACAGATCATACAATACACAATTCAGAACTCATGAATGGTGCACTTTCTCCGAGGGCTCTCGATTCCCCCTTTCTTCAAGCTGCTAGAGGATATGCCCGATGAGATCTTTCCATATGCCGTTTTCGAAAGTAAGGACAATTGAACTAGTACACTTTCAACCAATATCCAACAAGTTCATCAGGGCTACAGCTCAAATCACAAGAACTGCATATGGAGCTCTCGAACCCAAACATGTTTTACAATGATTCGCCGATGGTCGACCCCTTTCTCAAGGTTTCTTATGCCCCCTCCGCCAAAGCGACCAATTCCAACGTTGGTTGCTGAGTATACCACCGGATTAGAGGAGGCCACATCAGATGCTTAGAACAAGTGATTTGGTGCATAATAGAGAGGTAGGGTAAACATGAATCCTGAGAACTCATTCCAAAGCCTAATCTCTGTTCAGGAAAGAAAAAACGCATTTAACGCTCGATTCTTGATGCTGTGAAACGGAACTAAACCAAGAAATCCCAGGTCTATGCTACTGGGTTGACAAGCCTATCTAGATTGAGCAGCTTGGTTCGGAAGCAACAATCACGTCTTGAATGAGAAAGGAATACCTGGACGCAAAGGGATGCTCCAGCAGGCAGCCGAGCCTCTTATTCTGCCTGCACCAATGGCTGACATGTAACGTTACTTTACTTAAGGTTTTCAGCCGTTCAGATTTTTTGTCGGATAAATCACTGCTGTTAATGGTTTCCGTGATGTTGATAAAAGCGCGCTTGTCAAGCCATTACTTTGCTGTTGAGCGAGGTTTGTAGCAGATAATACTTAGTTCTTGTTTGAAAGAACACCCTTGTTTTTATAGTTTGCTGCATAGGATATCTTCTTAGCACTGTAAACTAATCATTTACAGCAGTTGAAGAATGTCATGTGACACAGTGATGGAGTCTCACTGCTGGAAAACTTGCATGTTATGTTCTGGTTAAAGATTGTCTGAGATTTTGCTTGTGAGATTTGTTTCGGACAAACTTATGTGCAACAGGACTGGGATGACAAATTAATTCAGCATAAGTTATAAAAACACTAAAGTTTCTCAATTTGAATCCAGGGCAGTATCTCAAGACACTTCAAAGCCATCTATGGTTCTAAATGTAGAAGCCGATTCTAGTGCAACGTTTGGTATTTAAACAAGCATTTAACCCTTTTGCGAGGTCTAGTAACGAATTAAATACAATACAATAACTTTGCCTTTCCTTTCTTTCTTACTCTCTAATAGGCAAATTTTTCTGTTTTCAAGATACTCTGAAGGTTCTTGACTGGAACCACCTTTTGAGGAGGTAATAGAGGGGTAAAGAACTAAGGTGCCAATTTCTTCCGGATGAGTCAACCAGGGAATCTGCGCCTACTTATCTAAACCCTCTAGAAAAGAAACTGAGAAAGATGTGGAAAAAATAGATTCCTAGGAGAAGAACCCTCTTCAAAACTAAAGCCGACATAGTGTAAAAGTTAAAAGCATTACATAACAAAAAGAATACGATATTCGACAACTGCTGGATTTGAACCAGCGCCCCCAAAGAGAACAGCTTAGCAGGCTGTCGTGTTAGACCACTCCACCAAGTTGTCATATGTTTACTCTTTTTGTTGAATATGAAGAGATTATTTAGTATGATAAAGTGCCTTTGGTCCAATCCCAGATTTCCTAGGCACAACCCAAGTTGTAAATTAAGCGAGCTTGATCATATCTAGCCCTGGAGTGGGTGTTCTCATGTCGCAATGTCAAAAGCAATAATAGCACCACTCTGGCTGGCGACGACACTTTTAACATCCTTTAGAATCTCTATCCGAGCCAGTCGTAATACAATAAGATTAAAACTCAGCGCCTTCCACACTCGAACTTTCCTACATATCGCACTTCCATGAAGAAAGGTAGGTCCGTGAGCCTCTCCTCGAGCAATTCTTCACAGTAATTCGCAGCTTTAAATTACTGGAAGTATTTCGCAGACTCAAGGTCTGCCATTCAAGTCCAACGTCCCTCCACTCGCAGAACTGAAGATAATTTCTGTGAATACAGTTCTTTGGGCTCCAATAAGTCGTATAGTATATATATCCCAGATATTATTTCACCCGTTCAACGATGCACTCAATATTGCTATCGCAAGTTGAGCACCTTGTGGACGGGGTCGGGAATGGCAACAAGAAGAGGTGTCTTTTTCGAATTCAGAATTGACAATGCCGTTCCTACGAAGAAGTAACTCCCTCTTCCTTTTATCCAGCTCAAGCGCTATTGGCGAAACTCTAGAGAAAACCCATCACCTTAACGACTTTACCTCAACCTCCGAAGATGACACTCCTTGTGTGGAAAAGCTCTCTGTAGATCCTGCCGCGAGTTAGCAGGTTGGGATGAAGATTGTTCAATTTCCTCTATCTATTCACGCTTAAAAGATGAGGATTAGAAAATATCTAATCAACGACGTCTTGCAGTAGAAAACGAACGCAACAACACAGTGGTTCTAATATCTTCCCAAGTCTCTTCTCAAGAATGGAAATGTGAAGGCAATCTGCAAACATTCCAGTATTCCCACAAATGGAAGATCATGAGCGTATTGGTACTAAGAGAGCCAAGGCCAGTAAAAGCTCATCTCTTCGGTTATTGAACGGTGGAATATCCTTGCGAGTTCGTCTCGACGACCTCGCTGAATCAACAACACGGACAGCACCCAAAATCTACGCGGAACATGGCGAACATGGCGAACATGGCGACAAACAAAGCCCAATGGATGAGTTACAGGTTGAGTCTGATCCAAGGTCAGTAATTCACCTAGAATCGGGGAACCAAAACTTTCTAATACCTTCCAGTTCCCCTGCTTCACGCAAAAGCAAGTACCATCGCATCCATCGCCAGCGCATTAAGCACAACAACATCTAAATTCCGCACCACCAAGGCAACAAGTTGCAGGAAACAGCTTCAACGTGGTATCACGATGCAAAAGCGTAGAAGCTATCCTCAGCAAGCAACAGAACTTTAAGACAACAACGATTGGTAATGATAGCCAGCAATTTCCCCAATTTCGAGATTGCTTCCCTCGTCAAGTATTGGGACGTAGATACAGACAAGGAGAACTTCTTATTAGCAGGCCCGAACAGTCCGTACTCCTGTACGCCCTCTCCCGCTGCACAGGCTGGTCGGCCGAACGAATCTCACACCAAGTGCAACAACTAACCGAATTCTACCTGCCTCCGGACGCAATCTAGATGCGATATAACAGCAAATATAAATCTTGACGGCGGCAAATCAAAGTCAGGAAGAAGCTCTGCAAAGAAGCCAGAGCCAAGCCAGAGCAAGAAGGGGAAGAAAACTGGTCGTAGAGCTTCTACGAACGTCTCTTAGAGAATCCAGACAAGCAGCAGCACATCCAGGACTGGTTCGCAGAGAGAGCCTATGTGAATGAGGCTGGATGAACCGTCCGTGAGACTATTTGCACTAGTGTAAATATCCATCTCACGAGCCGGATTACCCGTGGTTCCATGTTGCCGGCTGAGATTGAGTTGAAAAAGACTGTACATTGTAATGCAGGGTCAAGGTGGCAGAGTGTAGGGCGATCTTTCGGTGGGACATAGAGACTAGTTAATATAGAATTTACGAGATTGTGGTCTCCTAAGGTATGTTACATTGGCTTTTTTGTTCCCTTGCTACGTACCTATCCCTCCCCAAGGTTATTCGGAATGACCAGAAGTTGGGAGGATTTAGCGGAATAGTTTACATGTAGACTCTCAAATTCCACAACACCCTTGATAAATTTCACTAGGCAAACATATGCAACAGTACTAAGTTGGAAAGTCGCTCCGTTAGCATTCTCAGAGACTTGATAAAACACTAGATCGGGTATTTCAACCTCTTCCTCCTGGAGAATAGTAGCTTTTAAGTCTGTGAGACGGTTTACGAGTCTTGTCGAGGCCTTTGCGTAAAAGAAACAACTTAGCAATGCATACGTACACTACCACCGCTAGGCCCTTTAACTCAACTGCGAGATACATAATGCAGATTCGGGAACTTACTTGCGCGATGTCAAGAATCGCCCTCAACTCAATACTATATCTCAGACTTCATATGCTAATATCTTCGAAATAACAGTGTGTCTGACCTCTGGTATCATCCAAGCCCTGGAGCACCACCGTCAACAAGTTCTTGAGCTCAAGTGAGGAACTTTTACATTGTCTGGCATAGCCAAATTCGTGCTGTGGATCTCGACAGACTACCAATTTCCCACAAGGATAAAAGTTTCTTGATCGGCTGGAGCACAACAAGGGCAAAGAAGCTCCTATCCTACCAACCATTCGATAAGCAAGACCTCTGGGTTAGCATATCACCATCACAAGGCACAGACAAATCATCTCCCGAACCCATTCTCAACTTGAACGTTCCAGGAAAGAATTGTCCAGGACAAGATGAGGACAGCATTCTTCCCCCAACGTTAACAGAACCTTTTGCCCAATTATCTAACTTGTTGCAACCTCTCTTTGCTCCCAAAGGTCTTAGCTTCATCATCTAAGGCTTGTAATGAAGATTTCCATAAGTCGTAGAAGAAAATTGTGCAGAGGCCGTTCGGTTGCGGTGCCCTGATGTATAGATGGTAGAAACTCGTCAAGAAGAGAACCCGTTCCTTGGTGTATCTTACCTGCACAAATGTTGCAGCGTATCAGCTCGGATCAACAGATTTCTCACCTTACTGCTCGCTCCATCGGCACCAATAATCAACCGTTCCTCAACCTTCTTCCCGTCTTTCAAAAACTGTAATAACTCCATCCTCGCCCACTCCACATTGAATACCCACCAATTTATTACTACAGCGTATACCTAATTCATTAACCAACAACACACGCAGTTTTGCGCGGCAGGGGGGATGGAAATGCGATATTTGTAGCGCACCCATCAATTCTCCAGTACTGCCATTGTGGAAATAGATGGCATCAGGGGGTTTCGAAGGTGTTTTAGATTCAACTTGTACTATTTGGAGGACAGCAGAACAAGACTCTGGGATTAAAGACGTCAGGGTAGGTATCGCTACAGCAGCATTATGTTCGAAGACGGTTGCTGGCATGTGGGCCTATTCGATCCTAGAATTAACGGGAACGCACAAGGGTTTCAATCGGACTAAGGCTTGCTTTTTTCAAGCCATGGGGTATGGCTTCCTAGGCCTGTGCGTCCAACGTTCTGTAGATAATTAGATGGCTGACAGGTTGCAGCTATAACTGGAAAGATTGTGCCTGCTTCAATGATCAACACAGACTTCTCGATGTCACTAATTGTGCATGTATCGTGTGCCATTTCGTTAGAAATAAGCGCATGTTTAACGATTGGCGGGTTCGTAACTGCTACTCGTATGCGCAAGGAGGGTTACAGTAGGAAGTCGGCAGTCACTGAGTTCTCAGTGGGGTGAACCTGCCCCTGCGGACAATACGGAGTATAAGGAAAATGAATGCGCAACTAGACAGCCAAGTCGAATAGAAGGATTAAGTAAGTGCCTTAACAACACGGACATTTGAGGATATACTTGTACGAAGAAAAGAGGAACTTCAAGCTTTAGGTACGCCAAGTAAGTGTCTGACAGGCCTCCCGGAAGGAGAAGGTGAGGTGGCTTTTGAGAAGTGGACGGCGGAAAGATTGCCAGGGATCGTTTGGGGTATTATGGTTTTGGTGGGACTGTCCACTTTCTATCTTTGTTGGAGAGGTGGTGGAGAACATGAACGTCTGTCTCTACATGGGTAGGTAGCAGCTACAGTCGAAATGCGAAAAGCCCGGTGACGAATCCACAAATCTCCCAGAATGTGTGAATAGCTTCGCTGGATGGAAAGAAGCCCATGGCATCCATATTCAATATTCTTGGACTGCGTGGAGACGAAAGAATCTGTAGCAGCGCCCGAAGTACAGTACTGTTGCCCTTGTCCCGTGGAAAGAACATCGCAACTGATCACACCTCCAAATCTCTCCATTCCCTCAGTGCTCCTCTTCACAACCTCAACCCAAGAGCATGATCACAGCGACAGCCACACTGGCCGGCACCGTCTGCACCATGAACAACTTGCTCTTCCCCACGCTCCAAGCCCCATAAACACCGGCAACGCCTACACATGCCAAAAAGAACAGCTGGATCTGAGCTCCAAACTCTGCGACCGGATGAACCAATCCCCAAATCAAGCCTGCAGCGAGAAAGCCATTGTAGAGGCCCTGGTTGGCAGCGAGGACCTTGCTTTGTGCTGCGTATTCGGGCGTGAGCCCGAAGGCTTTCATTCCTTTGGGCGTGGCCCAGAGGAACATCTCGAGGTGGAGGATGTAGATGTGGAGGATGGCTATGAAGCCTACGGGGATACTGCAGAGGACAGACATCTCGAGTGACGGGGCAGACTAGGTAGGCATTGGGTCAGTCAGTCGGACGAGCTGGAGCCTTGGAATGGCATACCGGTGGTGATTGTGGTGGTATTGCGACAAGTTGTTGCGGAAACAGAGCGATGTTGCCAGCGAAAGAGAGGGACTGTGGTTTGTTTATGTAAAGAAGGGATGGCCCAGGTACGGTACAAGTCCGGGCTCAGATGGGGCGTGCGGGAATCCTTCGCAATGCGATCTTTGAAGATATAAGCTGTCTCTCGGCTATTGTTGCCCTGCAAGGAATAACGAACGACGGAGGACGCAGTGAGCGTATGACATTCGTCCTCACTACCGTACACCCACCCCTCGTTTTCCTGTGACGGCTTGGAAGTGGAACATGCGACCTATTCATCTGGTGACACTGTGATGCTGATGGTGGATTATCGTCGCCATCTAACTAAGTAAGTCCTGTTTCTGGGTTCTCTCTAAAGGTCAAGTGAGTAGCAAAGTATGCACTCTGACTGCAAAGAATATTATTTGCTCCCACCACTGGGAGCTAGAATGGGATAAAGGGAGCCGGTCTTTACCACGACAACATTTGGTAGAGTTTGTTTGCCAACATCGATCCACGCCGTCATATTCTCAGTGAGAAAGTTTAGACAGACTTTGACCATGGACTTATGGAAATCTGGCATTGTAATTTGTAGCTTGCGGAGCTGTACAAGCGAGCAGAGCAACCCCTTCAACCTTGGAACAAGCGATTCTGCCAGATGTTTGTAATCTAACATATATACGAAATAAAAGCTCCTTGTAGAATATACCATCCCCGTCACATTGAAAGACAAAAGTAAAATATAAAAAGTCGCATGTTCATTTCAGATTTCAATGAGTTTTGAAGCATCGCAATACACGTGAACGATGTGGCGCAAGTGGCGTCTGCATGTGAGGACTGCGCAGGGAATAATGAGATATACCTTAACAAATCTTGATACAACCTTTTACTGAAAGTTTGCTTAAAATCAGAGTCGATACACGTCCTGTACTCTTTTGCAATCCGTAGCAGAAACGGACAACTTATTCAATAAGAGCAAAACCTCACAGTATGGGTGCCAAGGGTCACGTGGCTGTCTCAAGCTGTCGGCCGCGCAGCTCAGCGCCACATTGGCTGCGTCATGAGCCACATTGGCTCTGGTGCAAATGTCCAACTACCACCACAGCTCTCCCATCTCTCACTACCTGCGCCTGCCAGGGAGATGATCTGAATATCCTCGACTGCTCTTCACATAGAGCTGCAACGTATTTTCCATTCATATCACAATTTCTCTACATTCCCATCTCCACACTAAGAGCACAGCGAACAGGAACAATGACGTCGAAAAATGACCCCGCCACGGCAAGACCGGTCTCTCCATCAAACAGCTTCTATGCAATGAGCGACGATGAAGAAGGCGATTACGATACCATAGCACATACTGCTGATAGGCGAGGAGTCAAGCTTCTGTTCTCGAAAAGCAAGGTGAGTTGTCGTTGCAGCATCAGAGTCTGCGTCGGCGAGCTGACGAATGAACAGGTCTACATTCACCCAACCCCATCGGCGAAGGACAATATACCCGGTTACATTGCCCTCCTCCAGCAGAAACCCGCTCCAGACTCGAGACCAACGTCTTCCTCCTCTTCCAAAGAAGCCCGCGATCGAGCGTCAGCGAATCTGCTACTGGCATGGCTACCCGAATCCTCGCTGGGCGATGCCCTGAACACATATGTGAAGGTTGATTTGTGCGAAGGCGACTCACCTCCGAAACAATCATATCTCGTCCCCCCTCCTCCTACGACCACTCTCCACTCTGACGCTCTTGGTCACGGGCATTACGCATTCGCTATACCCGTATCTGGGGTCTACAGCTTGCTTGTGCGACCACCGAGTTTAGGTTGGTGGTTTGGATCGCTCGTCATAAACACGAGGGCTGGCGACAGTTTCCCAGCGTTGTTTTTCCATGATACAGAATGTCAGAGTACGATTCTGCAGAAGAAGAAGAGGACGAGAGAAAGCTTCGATCCATTCGGGGCCAATGGCGAGATGTTTTGGGGAGGTGATGAGGTCTTGAGATGGCTGAGGCGATATGTGACAATTGAGAGGAGTGGAGCCGAACCCAATATCTACCTAATAGAACCGAGTGAGGAAGATAAAGAGGCATTCGGAAAGCCAGTTACTGCTGCGATTGTTCGCAGGCCTTCTCAAAGTGGTGTTAAGGTTGGTGGTGCCGCTGGAGCTGCATCAAGCTCGAGCAGTCCGGATTTCAGAGATGCTGGCATGGATCCCCTGACGAAATTTGTCAAAGAAGCTGGATGGAATCTGATGGAGAAATTCAGCAAGGTCACCACTTTCACACGACGCACGGCCGATAGTGTGATCGATAATCCGAAAGTCCCGCCGCAGGTGAGGAGGCTGTTGAGGAATCCAGAAGTACAGACTCTACAGGATGAATTCGACAGTGCGCGGATATACTTGGCTCGATGGGCCATGGGCATTGCGGAGCAGAGTGAGCGGGATAGAGAAAGACGGATTTGGACCGCCAGAGATGTGCTTGAAATGGAAGAGACTGGAGTTGGTGACTTCGAACTCTTGGATACGGAAATTGGTGGCCTGAGCATGGCGGAGAAGAGAAAGACTGTCACACTGAAAGAGTGGAACTCTTACTTTGACCCAAGGACTGGCAGACTTTCAGTTACTGTTGATGAGGTCAAGGAGAGAGTCTTCCACGGAGGACTGGATGCCGATGACGGTGTAAGGAAGGAGGCCTGGCTCTTCTTACTTGGGGTTTACGATTGGCACAGCTCGACGGAGGAGAGAAAGGTAATAATCGCCCATCTCAGAGACGAGTATGTCAAATTAAAGGGAGCCTGGTGGGACCGACTTATTGATCTCGGGGGTGAGGGGGAGGAAGGCGAATGGTGGCGAGAACAGAAAGGACGTATCGGTAAGGGATCCCCAATGACCCTTCATCATATGGTAGTATGCACAAACTAACAATATCCCATCCCTTGGGGTGCTGGCAATAGAAAAGGACGTACACCGCACTGATCGAACAATTCCTTTGTTCGCAGGAGAAGACACACCTCATCCCGATCCTTCATCACCCTTCGCGGAGGTGGGGACAAACGTCCATCTCGAGCAAATGAAAGACATGCTCCTCACTTACAATGAGTACAATCGCGATTTGGGCTACGTCCAAGGCATGTCCGACCTTCTCGCACCTATCTACGCCGTAATGCAAGATGACGCCATTGCATTCTGGGGCTTCCAACATTTCATGGATAGAATGGAACGCAATTTCCTGCGAGACCAATCCGGCATGCGGAAACAACTGATGCAATTGGATCAGTTGGTTCAGATCATGGATCCCAAACTCTACGTTCATCTCCAGAAAGCAGACAGCACAAATTTCTTCTTCTTTTTCCGTATGCTGCTTGTCTGGTATAAGCGTGAGTTCGCGTGGCTTGATATCCTGCACTTGTGGGAAGTCCTTTGGACAGACTACATGAGCAGTAATTTCCATCTGTTTATTGCTCTTGCGATTCTGGAGAAGCATCGCGACGTTATTATGGAGCATCTACAACATTTTGACGAGGTGCTTAAATATGGTATGTACTTTGTATTCCTCAATCCGTTTCCGTGACTGATGAATTTGAAGTCAACGAACTTTCCGGGACTGTTGAATTGGAAAGCACACTTGTCCGGGCCGAAGCCCTGTTCCGTCGCTTCCAACGCACTGTAGAGGCCATCGACAAGAAGTCAAACTTTCCCTCGCCGAAATTAAGACAACGGAAGCCCATTGGCAAAGGTCCCACTTCACCAATATTAACACCACCCACTTCACCTGGCCCAGCAGCAGAAGCAAGTACCTCTGGAGCTGATTCTGGTAATGCGGTGAAGGTCACCGTGACTGGTTCGAGTCAAGGCCAAGGCCAGAGTGCGGGAAACAAGGGAAAGGGTAAAGACACGAGAGTGAATGGGAAGAAGAATGATGCGAAGAGCGATGAAGAGGAAATGGAAGATCAGAAACCCAAGATTATCACTCCGGAACTACGGGACTTACTCTCGAGGAAGGTGGAGGTTCTTCCGAGGAAGGTCGTTAAGAGAGAGGGTGAGGGTTTGGACAAGGTTAAGAAGGATGGAAGGTGAGTGCCAGGAGGATGGCATGTGAATTATAAAGAAATCGGGGGTTCGGTCGAATGGCGTTGGCTTGATGGAGTTCTTGGTGCCGGACAAGCATGTGGCATTAGTCCCTTTCAGCGAGTTAGCTCCACGTCGTAGAGATTTAAAATGCGCAAATCATTCTTCTTTGTCTTTACTTGAAGCGCAGTTAGGATTCCTGCATTTGAGTAACTCCAATTAACCCAATGAATTAAGAGCTCCATCCACCAAGGCAAGACCAACAACATGCCAGGACTTCCTTTCAGAAACTCTCGAATAAGGACGAGTCCATTCATTTACTATCTCGACAAGCCTTACAGCTCTTGCGCGAACACATATATAGAACACATTCGGTGCAGTTCTTCTCGCAAACCCAGCGCTTTCTCTCTCAACGAAAACCAATTCCGCTTGGTGGACAGTGGTACTTTCGCTCGCGGCTGCAGTAGTAACAGCAGCCAAGAAGAACAGTACTGAGCTGCGTCTGCAGCCATCTCGCCGCTGCCAATGATTTCATGCTCATCCACGGACTCGACTGCGAGTCTGGCTGATTGTCACGGGTTACAGGTCGCTGAAGAGCATTTGGGTTTGTTGGGTTGAGTGGCTGGAAGCAAAGAAAGTAGTAGAGAGCTTTGAACTTGAGATGGAGGAGGTGGAGGAGAGATGATATGAGAAAGGTTTGTAGGTATTGGAGTATTGGAGTGTGGGTGCTGGGTGCTAGGTGCTGTCGTTGTGGATTGTTGAATGGGTTGAGTTACTGGATCTCATAGTGCCTAGAGATCTAGAGGGAGGTGGAGGAGGAGCAACGATCGCCAGGGGAAAGTAAATCGCTAGCAGCTTTAAGAAATGGTTTTGGTTGACTTGAAGAACTGAAAGGAAGTAACTATAGAGCTTTAAAGAGGAAGGAGGGCAATGATAGCGATAAAGTAGGGAATAGATTGCGGTAGATACCTTGGGTAGAAGTAGGTGTTTGAATTTGAGAAAATGACTGAATCAGCTTTGATTACGAAAGTAAACAACTAGAGATATATAGACAGAAAGAGGAAGAATTGCCGCGATAAAGTACTAGCAGGTATGGGAGCAAGAAAAATGAGTTCAAAGAAGCTGAATGAAAAAGACTTACAGGTTCTAGGGAAATACGTCTTACCAAGTGGCTTGTATCTGGACCAAAGCGGGAAGACATTTAGGGAGAGAGATTCAGGAGGAAGAAATTATAGTTTGACAACAGAACAGAAAGTGACATCTATAGTTGTCGTGCCTGTGCCAGACCAAGGCTTAAACGTTGAGGTGGTCGCGAAGACGGGGATTTATATCGAGATCTCTTGTCGACCGACGGCTTGATTTCAAAGGATGTTGACATGCGAGCTAAATACTCACAACTCTTGCGAGAGCATGAATAGTAGTTGATTTTTAAGTTATTAAATTAGCTTTATTTGCTTACGTCGCTTAACTTATTTACTTAGTGTACCTTGCATTAGTTACTTTGACTACTTAGCTTGATATTTAACGCATTTTAGTTGGTCCTTATTCAACCTACTTAAAGAGTTCCAAATAGCTATTCAACTTTTATTGTTGTTTTATAATAGCTTTAAGCTAGATCGTATATAAACGTTAAAAGACTATAATATTAAAAGGTATTACTGCTACGACTTTGACCACTTGCGCCAGTTTGGTTTAGAGGATGAGAGGATATAGTATCTAACTTCTTGAGAGGTCTCATTGTATCGCCTGTAAGCACGTAGCTCTCTTTCTAAGACTTTGTAGAATGGTAGGCTTGCAAGCGTATGAAATAGTGGCTGAATACTTGTCAGTAGTAACAGAAGAAGGCAACCTTTGAATTATATAGATTAAATTATAAATAGGGTATCTCTTCTTCATAGAAATACTAATATTACTTTATCACTTGGCAGTCGATAGTACACAATTAGACGGAGGGTTTTCAGAATTTTGTTCTCAATATGGTCAGTAAAGATGAATTAGTTCATGTAATACTTTAGATGACTAGCCATCTGAAATCCCGTCATAGGTTTGGTAAGTGCCTTGCTTAAGCCACATATCATCTGGGTCTAGTTTCTCAAGGAGCTGTGAATATCAAAAAGGCCCAAGATAGATGATAATGTGGCTGATTATTGTGTTGCTCTTTCTTTTACTGGCATTTATAGAAAGTGGTGGCATACAAGATGTTGGGTATTGAAAATGTACAAGTAAATGAAAGATTGCTGAAACTCAAAATTGCAAGCTATCATCTAAAGTTCACGTCAAGTGTGTTTGGATATCTAGGCTGACGAACCACTTAATATAAATCAGCGAATCAACCCGGGGTTACTCTTCTGCTCAGGCCATAAGTGGTAACCAAGGTACAAAGTAAAATGATAAAGCACATAAAACCGAGCATCCCACCCCTAGGGCGAAAACGTCTTGTATCGAGCTTACAAGTGCCTCGAGGACAATATCCAGGTTTTCTGCTGGGACGATCGTACGGAGTTTTGTTGGATCTAACAGTACTGCAGCTGCTATAGAAAGCGGAAGATCAAGTCCTTCGATCTGAGTTCTCAGTGTCCTATTGAGTATGGTGCTTGATATCGGTAGTGATACAGTCCTGCAACAGCGAAGTATTAGCAAAGTGCCTAGTGAACACGACTGGGGAAACTTACGCTCCAAAGGCCGAACAAAGAAAAGTCAAACCTTGAGCTAAGGAGTGATTTTCTTCATCTACCGAAGTTTGACAAGCTGCCACATTGGCCAGCATTAGAAGGCCAACTCCAAATCCCAGAATCATCTCGTAAGCGGTTCTCCTCCAGAGGCCGGATTCCAGATCGAACGTGTAGACCAATCCAGCGCCTGTGCTGAAGAGAATTCCGCCGAGTATGAAGAACGGGTTGTAGTATCGGACTTTTGTCACAGCCACGCCTGTGATTGCTGATCCTGCGGTCAGAGAAAGGACATATGGGAGCATGCTGATAGCACTTTGTTCTGGAGTCTTTCCAAGGACTCCCTATTCTCAAAGGTTAGTGGATATGCATCTCTGTAACCAAGCCTATAACATACCTGGAAGAAAATTGACAGATAAAAAACGAAGTTCATGAAGCCTCCGAACAGGAAGAACAGCCCCATGCAACAACTCCACACGGTTCTATCCGCATATATCTTGTGTGGAATAAGCGATGTGTAACCAGGTCGATACCGTTCATGGACGAAGAACAATCCCATCAGCGCAACAGCTGTGATTGCAAGTGATCTCCCATAGTTGGTTAACGCAACTTCCGTGGATATGGATTGCAGCATGCAGATGAGACAGACAAGACTGCCTATCAGGAGTGAAGCTCCAATTACATCAACTCTTCGAAATTTTTGCAGCAGGGTAAGATGAGTTACTCTTGACCGACTTGGCTCTTTAGGAAAGGATATGAAGAAAACAATTGCTGATACGAAGGCGATGGGGATGTTGATCCAGAATGACCACCGCCAGCCAATAGTATCGGCAATCACACCACCTAAGATTGCACCTGAAACCGTACATGCCCCTTCAACTAATTAGTCATGAGTTATTGGATAATTGAAGTGCCTGTATGCTCACCAAGAATAACACAGCCTACAGCTTCAAGAAGTATATGTTGCTTTTTTGGCGCGGCAAGATTGATGATCCTCATTGCTCCCGTAAAGATGCCGGCAGCCCCAGCTCCAGCGATTACACGTCCCGTAATAAAAATTGAAGATGTCTGAGCAATGGCACATACTACTGATCCAACTACATCAAGTCATCAGCGGGTTTCGTTCAGTATTTGAGAGATTGGGCAAGGGGGAGGGTTGTTTTATGTTTCGTCATGTTCCCTCTTGAGACTTTTGATAACGTACCCATTAAGGTTAGTATGGCGAAGAGGAAGGCCCATCTGACTCCCCACAAAGCGTAACATTTTCCATAGATTGGCAAGATTGCAGACAGAGGAAGAAAATATGCTGAAGCGTACCAGCCAATGTCTGCCGGTGCTTGAAATTCGGTAATAAGGATTGGAATTATGATAGCTGCAACAAGATGTGAATATTTAGTTGCGCTGAATTTTTTTGAGCTTGTAGAGCCATTAAAATAAGAATGTGGAGGAGCTCACCGACAACAGCATCGTCTAGCACAACCTAGATTCGGTACCAAGTTCCTCGGTTAGCGAGATGTCTCTTGACTTTCTCAGCGGGTTTAATCAGCAAGGAATAGGGACATACCACAATATATGGTATGGCACCACTCAACAAAATTAGGAACAACGTCAGCCCTCCTGGATAAATTATCTCCTCCTCCTCACTATAACTCGGGGTTCGTGCGCTGTCGGTCCCATCATCCCCATATAAACCTCGAATGACCTCCCAGAAGAACCACGACGACCTTTGCGAAACTGAAAGCGAAACGGAAGATTTGGTATCCTCGAGCTTTTCAAAAGGACTATGCTGGTTATCAAAGGGGCTGTGCTTCTGCTCCCATTTTACATCAGCATTTTCGCCATTCCAGATGGGGGTCAGTGGGCGCCAGGCTGGCAGTTGCCATTTCTCCAAGTAGTTCTGACTTACGCGCCATTCTTGAGAGCGACTTGGTGATTTTTCGGGTTGACGGCTTTCGTGGATTACAGCGGCTGGAGGCGCCCGTGGGGATTTCTGAGGTTCATCTTGAGAGCTACCGGGTACATCCTCTTGCTTTGCTCTGTCGATGAGGTCCGTCAGCCACTCATCGTAGTCGAGTTGGTGCGCTGGACTTGGAGTTTCCCTTAACTCCTCCCATTTCAGCCTACGGTTTTTTATATCCTCTCGAATTGAGTCTCGCACTGAAGTTTCCGCGTCTTGTGATGTGGTGGTGCTATCTCTCAGGAGACTCTCTTCATATAAAGGTCGAAAGGACCATGATCCCGTCGATTTTCTGAGTTTTTGTTGTCCAGCTCGTCGAATATCTATGCGAACCTCCGAGTCTGAGATTGGTCGTCGTTTGCCTCTGATACCCTCGCCCCTTGCTTCCTCATCACGTTCTCTGAACTCTTGAGTGTACAACTCCATGTTCTGAAGTTTGATTGATTGTCAGAAGAGTTTTCGATTATTTAGAAATAACTGGACTTACAGAAGCTGTTCAAGAGTAGTCGTACCCAACACTTGGCGTTTTGACATAGGACAGAGAAGCGACACCAATTCGAGAAGAGCTTGGAGGTGTTATGGTTAAAACGAGAGTTAGTTGGCTGATATACAGCAGGTTAAGATATCAGTTGAACCTAAATCCCGAGTATTTATGGCAAATAGCACAATGAAGTTCAAGGTCTACTGGTCTTGCCAAATGAGCCTGCCAAGACGCACACTGGCGTTCTCCTCGGCTGTCTAGAAGTCAATCTGATACTTTCATGTGCCCGTGCTGGCTCTTTTTGATGCTCTCCTCCACATTATGATGCCGGACCGTCCCATCCTCGTCCACTACCCCGCCAAATCACCCCCCTTTAATGGAAACCGATGCGAAATTGTAATAGAGTTTCATCCCAGGAACGGCACTTCAACGTATTATAGTTGCTATCTCAGAAATCCTTATTGTAATTGGTCGCACGCGAGGTATTCTCCAAGATTTGAGGCAAGTGGGAGTAATTCATTGGGTGAGAGACCTCATATTCATACTCTACCGGTCGCCTGTCCTTGTCTCTGCCCATGTTACCGGGGTCAATTTTCGGCACTGCACTGTCCACCGTTGTCTATAGAAAAGGAAATAATATGTCACATAACTGACCAAGGTATCTAAGATTTTAAAAGTAAAACCAAGTATTGTTGACGAGAAGATTCAGGGTGAATGGACTGCTTGTTTTACTCCTAGATAAAATCTAGCCTAATATTTATACACATGAAAACGCATGGAAATCATGTACTCAACATCTGTGCAAAGTCGCGTCTATGGCGCTTATATATGGTCGCTTTGACTGGCTTCTCAATTTACAAGTCATAATATAAGAATGCATCTACCGAAGCACCCACTTCCCGACTATCTACATCCCGAGGCACGTCGCTCTTCACCTAGGCAAGACCTCACGAATATCACCGTGATATTAATAACTCTTTGGTTTAAGATATGAGGCCATGCGGGGAAAGTGATCGTTCCACACAACTGTTCCACTCAGGAGAGCACGGTGGTAGAAGCCACGGAAGTGTCTTACCGGGAGGCTTAACAGAACCAAGGTAGGTAGCCATATTTTGAAGTCGTTTCTTTGGGGCTCGATGCCATCATAGTCCTCGGTTTCCATAGACCCCTCCAAACTCACATGCCTTTGCACTATTCCACTGAAATTTCTGGACTCCGAGGTACAACATAAAAAGTGTTACGTAGGTATCAGGTCATGATTTTCGGTTCTTCTCGGCGATTGTTATGTTGTTGGAAAGCCATGTAACAATGTTTTGCCGTAGGGCTATGCAAAACGCACTTCCTATCAAAGTGAGGACCGAAAATCTCTATGAAACTCACCATTATCTACATTTCACGATGGATATTGAAAGACGCTTGCTGTACTTAGGGTTTACTTTTAAGCGTAAATCCCAGACTGTTGGTTGATAAACTCTCCGAAATCAGTCACTGGAAGAGACAGGGTGTGGGGTATTATCATTGATAATTAAGAGGTTCTTGGAATAATGCCATCTTGCAAGGATGACTTTGGTGGTTCGGATGGTTGAAACCACCAGGATGCGTCACCAGTTACACAGCATCACAATCGGATAGTACTTTGGATAAATGACGTAGTGACAGTTTTTAAAATAAATTGTTGCCATACAATAAATTCTGCCATGCAGTACTTCCAGCATTGAAATTACGAAGACGCTACCAATGAAAATCTTCCGTCGAGCCTCTTTTCTTAGTCGTCTAAGCTCAGTGCTGTTCCTAATCTCAACCTCAAGTTTTCAAAGATAACGCACCCTGCACAAGGTTTCTTCATGATAGCACTTTCGTACTATAAGTACAAAAGTACCGTACATGAAAAACTGAACAATGCTAGTAGGGACTAGCCACCGAGTGGGGGCAAGTTGGCTAGAGGAAACCCAAACGGAGCTTTGAGGCGGACCAATGCAGAACCTGCCCACAGCCCTGAATGCCTGCTAGTATATCTCGAGTTTGTCGTGTTCTTGCTTTAGTAGCTAGACTCTAGCGTTGATCTGAGTCAGTCGTATGAGCTGACTTTGAATCTGAATGAGTGCCATTTCCGCCTCTGGGCTTTAGCGACTAGTTCGTTCGGAATTTATTCAGGTAATCTGCTCCTTGACCAACGACAGCTCTGCTTTCAACATTGCGTTGTCATAAGGATCTACCTAGGCATATAACCAAAAGTTAAAAACACAGACATTCTCGTGATAATTAATACTCCCCACGAAACCTACTAACAATCCTGATTAGGGAACGGAATTCTCCAAAGCCACGGAACTCGAGTATTCCTCGACGTACTATACTGTAAAGTAGTGACATGATTTGTTGAGGTTGTCAACGTTGATTATATGCTTAAAATCCATGTTTACCATCTGTTCCACGGATTAAAGTTCCTTTCGTTCATTGCCACATGTTGATACCCGTGTGCATCGTTCAGTTCCCCGACCAACCACTTTAGATGAAGCGAAAAGGTAGAAACAGGGCTCGAAATATGAGTTAAAACTCGGAAACAAGGAGGGAACTTAGTCACAAGTGTTTTCATTGCGTGGAAGAGCCGCACACGAGTAAACGACAGTTCGCAGGTCGAATTCGTCAAGGAGCCATGGTTTTCAATCTCTCTATAAATTGCAGCATCACCAAGCCTTCCCTCTTCGTGCAATATACCTCGAAGATAGTGACCGACCGTATCACTGCAGAAATCCAGAGCTACGCGACGAATTTAAGGACAGAATACAATTTTCGAAAGGAACCCAATGGCTGGTACATACATATAATAAAGCTGTTTCGGAACCTTGGAAAGGATAAGTAGGTATACCTTGCGTTCGTAACTCATCCAATCGGAAACTATCCATCTTCTAAAGTAGCCAGCCTCTGGGGGAAATTATCTAGACGTGCTTAGGAGCGCAAGGAAAGCAAAGTCAACCGATTTTAGCAAGCGAATGCCTATATCAACTTCTAGCTTGCAATTATAGACCATTGGCGTATGGAGTTTATATACAGTTGATGACTAAATAGATATCATACTCCCCAGTAGTAGAAGTTCGCACGTCCATCGGTTCTAAAAGCGTGGTATTTATGAACAGCGATCGCAATCACGGATACGAGGTGAGGGAAATGATTGAATGTAATTTCCTTCGTGATATACTTTGTGGTTCCTAGGTGGCGCCCTCGTGAATGAATGCAAATCTGAAAGGGATATCGGATTCGAAAAAACGCGAGCAAAGATATGTCGAACTTTGAAAACGGTGTTTTAAGGAATCATGGTTTGCCTCAAAGGAAAGTGTAGTCAGGTCCTAGTCCAAACCGCAATTGGGGCTAAAGCACGAGTTTGATTTAGTACGTATACCAAATATTGGCCCTGACTAGAAGCATGTCAGGCTTTCAAGTATATATCTAGCCTTCGATCCTGCCAGCCATCTATCCTATTCTAGGAGATGGAAAGAAGGTGGTAAGGGCATGTATTGCTAACCTAGATGGTTTGAAAGCTCAGCTAGCTCTAAGTACAGTCAAATATATCTACCGTAAACGACATAGTATTGTTTCTAACCAAAGACGCTCGCTAGGCGGAAGAACTGTGCTTCTTGAACGAGGTACAAGCATCATCACGCCGGCAACTTTCCCCCTAAACCGAAATCCAATAAGATAGTTTCGAGTTTCCTGATATACCGTTTATTTCCACACTCTATCTGCCATTCAGTCATTACAAAGCACCTCAAAGCTCTAGTTCGAAATTACGCTACAGACAGCATTGAAGTATCGAAAATTTACACAATCCCGACTGCAGCTAAGGACCTTTCCCTGTCTTACGCCTATGCGCATATCTTGGGAACACTCTGGAACCCTCTAAATGTTTATAAATAGGAATTTAGGGTTGTTTCAACTTTTAAAAAAACCTACCTAAAATCGACAATTAAAAGGACCAAGGGCGCTGTATAGCTGCCACGAAGCCTATCGGAACGCCTGTATTGCATACTACTCACCTAAATCCGCTGGACACAAATAAATATCATCATCATCATCATCATCATCATCATGTATTGCATACTAGCACATCATAAAGTGTTAAAGGTGTGTTTAGGCGTTGCTTATAATAACGCGAGAGAAGATACAAAATGTTATATCCCAGGAAGAAAAATGATGCCGCTAGGAAGTATATACCCTAAACCCCTTATTTATAGGGGAGCTATAAAGACTCTCTTGTAATTAGGATGAGAGCTTGAAACAAACAATACCTAACGTATGATATTCGATGTGTTACAATAGCTCTCACAATCATCAGTCTAGTAATATCAACAATGATATCCAATAGAGATGAAGCACATAGAGAAATTCAACCTGGACGACTTCGAGCTTGGTTGAAGCACTAAGTTAGCCCAACTAACTACAATGTGGGAAGTGTTTACACATTATCCATTACAACGAAGTAGGAAGGGAAAAATGAGATTGAAATAAGAAAGTTAGTGACAGGTGTCATTTAGGAGTCCTGGTCGGTATCGTATATTGCTGGAACTTTAAGTAGTCTTCAGACCTAAGCGACAGGATTGTTCACCGTTAGCGAGCGACTGAGTGGCTATGAGTATTTTAGATCACTGCAGCATTTAATAAAACAGAGAGAAAACCCTATCATTATCCAATTTTTTCTGCCATTGTAAATATCACTATCTATGTATAATTAACCATGCCCTTCCAGTGTCATGTAGTGCAGTGCACATAGGAGGGCGAAGCGAGCACCCATAGGTATTTAGTTGTTAGCAACTCAGTCCTACAAAATCTGGGACGTACATCCACGATACCACAGCAAAGGCTTTATGCAACTGTAGAGGCTATTATAAGTTTCCTTTAACAAGATGTGCACAAGAGGACGCGGTGTTTGCTAACACCTCTGATGATCACCTCGAGCCTTTCTTCGCCCAAGGCACCTGAAATGTTACATATTCTACTCTACCATTATACAAAGAAGCGAGCCTTTACTCAGACCATATACATGACGAACATCCAGCAATTAATCCAGAGAAACAAAACAATTATCAAGGCAAGGTAATAGTCATAACCGGCGCTATACTGAAGTTTCATGCATCGGGGTGTGTTCGGTCAGTCTGGTGAGTAGTATCGGATTCCATTGCTGAGCAAATCACACGCCTTCGAGCCCTGTTGCTGATAATGTTCACTTTGATTTTCCCTGAGGATAGTACGGGAGTCTGCTCACTCATTCATCTCACAATGAGATAGTTTAAATTCAAGTCCATGAGTCAGGGCGCCGAACATTTCGTGCAAGGGAACCAAGAGCCTTTATTGTATTTCCTGAGGACCTGAGTATTAAGCATCAGAATATGATGATACAGCAAAATTACAAAATCCTAGTCTATGATACATGTCTACCCTCCATCTTCCAAAACGTGTGTCCCTATGCATTACTTCTTATCGCCCATGACATCAATGTAGCCTCGTCCCTTCTTCTTGCCCTTAGCGGTGCCTTTCCTTCCGCCCGTCGCGGGTCCAAGTAGATCATCAATGCTACTGGCGTTACTCATGCTCGTACCTGGCCTGCTAGGCGGTACGAAACTGCTGTTAGATACACTTCTACTCATGGCGGGTGGTGCTCCAAGGTTAGATGGCCCCAGTGTAGGGCTACTTGATCTAGCGGGAGGACCTGCAGTATGAACGTCGGAAAGAGATTGTGTTGAGCGGAATGGGGGAGGAGCTCCTGTTGCACTGCCAGGGCGTGACGTTGATATTGCGCCCATTCCTGGCGGTCCGCTTGTTGTACGTGGTGGACCTGATGCTCTCGGCGGCGGAGGTGTCGCCGAAGGGGTCGGTGTGTTATCTGCACCTGCCTTCTTGTTGATCCAACGTTTAAGATCGGGGTCATACACAAAGCTACTGGCTTCTCCCAGCTTTGCTCTGATAGGCTTCCCAGGCTGCGACATGTCTGGGGCTGCTTCCTTTTTGCCGCCACCGAACCATCCTCCTAGTCCCCATCCACCTCCTTTCTTTGGTGCAGGCTTTTCTTCCTTTCCGCGTTTTGCTTTAATATTGTTAGCATGGCATATCCCCAAGGGTGGTAGTATATTCTTACCATCTTCTTCAGCTGCCCTCCTGAACGCCTCGTCAGCTTCCCGGTCCTTTTCTGCCTTCGTCTTCTCCCGGCTAGGTCTTGGGACAGGGTAATCATCATCATCGTCCATGATGCCCTTCTTTTTAGGATGAGTCTCTATTGGAGAATCGGGTTCGTTATTTGTCGTGACAGGCTCGTAGGATGGCGGTTCATATCCACTGGGAGGTTCGTATCCATTACTGCTAGGAGGTTCGTAGCCAGATGAGATATGTGAATTAGAAGTTGACAGGGGATTGTAAGTGTTACCAGGCTGTGAATGATCATTGGCCACAGACTGCGGAGAGTCATAAACATTAGACGGCGTTGGTCGATCTGAGGTTGGTGTGGCGGGTGATTGGTGCGTATATGGCGGATGAGTTTCGGCGTATGGAGAATCGACACCGCTGTATGGAGCATACGCGGGCTGAGGTGTATAGCCAGAGACAGATTGTGGTGCTTGAACATTGGACATGCTTCCAGCCTGTGAAGTTGGTCGATAATCGGATGACTGTCTTAATGGCTCATACGGCCCGCGTCTGTGCTCGCCAGAAGACCTTTGCTCGAAGGAGGTACGGGGCTGAGATCCATAGGAAGAGCCCATTTGTGGTTCCTGCGCGGTTGGCGTATACCCACCGCCAGGGGCATATCTTGAAGCTGTTTTGCTGGCTTGGGGTACAATACTGCCATTCATACCAGTCATTGCCATACCGGAGGGGTATGACCCGTAGATGTCAGAATTCGAGGGAGAACGGCTGATCGTTGGAGTATCTCCAGCGATTCTGGCGAACGGGCCAGCCTCTGGGCCACTTCCAACCGCCGCTCCTTCCGCCGCATTTTCATTCTCATCGCCAGCAACAAACTTGTTGAACTTAGCCCAGACTGAACCAGACACCTTGTCCATGCTGGGTTTGGAGATCCAAGTACTCTTTTCGTCTTTCGGCGATTGCTTCAGCCTTTTGTTTAGATCATCCAAAGCGGCTAATAACTGGGCATGGTAATATGGCGAACGTTTCGTCTGGGACGTTATCGAAGAAGCAAGGGCATCACAATATTGGAGGGCGTTATCTCGAAAGCCATATTCAGCGAGAATAGTAGCATGTTGCAGTTTATAAACAGCAAGATGAGGGACCGAGAAAACGGATGTAGTCGACATAGACAGTCCATATTCGTAGACCTCACTGAGAAGCACAGGCTCTAGTTCTTTGTCGAAATCGAAAGGCTGACGATGGTGGTCGGAACCTACTAGCACCACACTAGAAAGTGGATCATCAATACCCCCAAAGACTGAGTGGCTTCTTGCAAAAATGAAACATATGTGTGCTGCCTCGGCTCTTCCGTACCCAGATAGAAGTTTACCCAGTGCATTAAGAGCCTGGCTATCATCTGGGCTTCTATTGCTGAGAACAAGGCCAAGAGTCTCGCGCCACCTGTCAAGACCCCCGAGATAGTCCCTAGCGGGCCCAGAATCATTCGAAGTGCTAACCATCTTGAATCCAGCTCGAGCTGAAGGAGGAACAAGCTCATCGACGCTTTCTTCAAAATTTCCTGCGAATATTTCATATAGAGCGGCCAAGGGTTCTGTATTCTCACCTGTGGGCTTCACCTCTTTCTGGATGAATTCTTGAGCCACCTGCTTATAAAGATCTTTTGAAACTGTATTCGAGATCAACATAGCATGTGCCCAGAGCCGCTTGTCAACAGCCTCCCACACAGCCTTTTCACGTTCACCGCGAATGAGGTGCTTCCTAAGTTGATCTACAGCGGCAGGATCAACCGGATCTGCCATTGGCCTCGAAGTGGACGATCGGGAGATACCTGAAAAATCTTCCCCAGTGGCATATAGCGGAAGCGCTTGAGAATTCTCGTCATCCAGACCTGGTGAAAGAACGGTCCGGACAGCCTTCTCAACCGCCGCATTGCCTTCCAGAATACCATCATGCTCGATAAAAACATGCAGAATCTTCCAAAGTAGAATGCGTTCTTCCGCTCTTTTATCTTCAAGTCCCACATATTGAATAGACGACAGGTGATATGAGTTTTTCTCAGACGCCTTTTTCTCGAGGTCTGTAATCCCTGCAGTCAACCAGGCAAGCAAATCCTTCTTTTTAGATTTACCTTTGAGCGGACCGGGGAAAGACGATAGTCTTTCCTCCAAGGGATTGACGTCCTTGATATTTCGAATCTTCACTTCGCCAAGACTCCGCACAATCATGGGCGTGGGCTGGCTTGGAACGTAACGTGGAACATCTTTGGGGAATGATGTAATGATTGTACCGCCTAGTCCCCACGCAAATACAGGAGCACCTTTCCATCTTTGCATGAGATCATGTTCTCGGCCATCGGTGGGGGCGATGTAATTCAGACCCTGAGAGAAACCTCTGGGTCGACTGCTTGGCACAGCTGTCACCGATGTATATGGAGAAGTAGTAGTTGTAGGTGACGATGGTGCATGGACAGACGCTGGACGCTGATAAGGGTCTGAAGTGCTCATTTCCAGCCTTGGCCCTCCAAAAGCAGCTCCAGGAGACTGTGTCTGTGATCGTTTTGGTGGTGCAAAATCCCTGGGGGAACCATTCAGGCTCTGCTGTGGAATGTAACCCGACACAGCTCTCTTGGATGGGGAGAGCATGTGTTTGGACGCAAAGTCTTGAGGCGGAGGGGGGGTCGGTGAACCCTGGCGAGCAGTCTGCAGGGGTTGCGCTTGGGTCTGGGGAGCATACGGATTTTGCGGCAGATCGTAGTTTTTGTTGCTGCTTGCTGAGGTTTCATTCTCGTCTACTTCACGTGTTGGGGGTAGAGGATGCGCTCTGAGACTTGGTTCATATCCTGAAGAGCTGCTTCGTCGATCAAGATGGGTCTGGTCATTAGCACGATTCCTTTCAAAATGAGCTAGTGGGCTTGAAGTTCGAGGCTGATGAGCAAGAACCGGTGTAGCCGGTTGAGCAATTACAGGTTGGGAAGTATATGCCGGCATATGTTGTCGGGCAAGAGGCGGTGGCACAGGCGAGTAGCGAGAGACTGGAGGTGCAGTCTGACTTTGGGGTTGTGTGGGAGCTGGGGAGTATCGGGACGCCATCGTATGTGGCTGGACGTTGGCAGAAGGGAGATTTGCATACGGACTCACACGCTCAGGAGCGACCAGCCCTGGAGGAAGTGGAGATTGAGGAGGTGCCTGCTGTGGAAGTTGGTGTTGCAGTGGTGACTGCTGCGCTGAGGGTGAATAAGGGTTATTAACAGGTGGAGCTGCATATTGCTGAACATGATTATTCTGAGGAGGTAGATATGTTGTTGGGGAAGCCGGGCCCAGAGAGGATCTCGCGGTAGGTCTCGTTCTTGGTGCCAATGGCAAATCTTCGAAGAACCCTCCCTTGGATTGTGATGAAGAGGATTGTGGTTGAGGGATGTTGGCGGTCGGCGCAGATTGAGTTTGCGGTATACCATGGCTGACGGTTGATGGAGATAGACTCGATATTGAACCCGTGGAAGGTATTTGGCCCGGCCTACTGCTACTTCTTGGTGGTGGTGCTCCGCCAGGGAAAGCCGGAGACGCACTGTAGCCGCGGCCCATGTTGTTCATGCTAACTCGTTTCCGAGGCTTTACGACCTCCATTGGGAGGTCGTATGGCGATGAATAGCCGCCCTTGGTTTTGTCCGCAAAACTTTGGGCTTTTGGAAATTCTGGTCTCTGCTGCTGCTGCCCAGGAAAGCCAACGGCTGGTGACATGTAGGGTGAAGCCAAAGATGGAGACTGGGCTGGCTTGGATAAATCAGTCAGAAGCGGTGCCATAGGAGCGTATGAACTCCTGGATTGCAAAGCCGGTGCAGGAGCTACACTTGTAGGAACGTAGCGGTTTCTAACGCTCCTTTCAGTTGTGTGAGCACTTCCTGTAAGGCTGTCAAATCCCATCATTTTCCCGTCGATACCATGCATGGGAGCTGGAATTGGGGGACTGGCTTGTCGGCCTTGGAAGTTTGACTCGTTTTGAACTTCTGTGTCCTCCAGGAACCCCTCATCATCGCTACCGAAGAAAGCAGCAGGATCTATAGGACTTCCATTCGTTGGGGCATCATCGTCCAAAAGTTCATCGTCATCGTCTAAAAATTCATCTCCATCCAATGCCGCCTTCCATTTCGCTGCAAGATCTTCCTCTGTTTCCAAATCGGGTTGACCTTGTGCTTTCTCATCCAAAGATGCCTCTTGGTCAGCTAGAACTTGAGACAAGATTGTGCTCTTGGAAGATCCAACCCCGCCACCAGTGGCATTATTCAGAGAGCTCTGCGAGCTTCCTGAGCCCTCATTCTTTTCGTCATCCTCCTCTTCCTCCAAACTCTCAGCCTGAGTGCGGTTCGACTGGAAATGCATGGAGTCCATAACCTGCATTGTAGATTTTCTCTCAAGCCCATCCGGTCGTTGTGTCAAACCTTCCTCGGCAGGGTCGCTCACTTGCGCAAAAAAATCTTCGTCTTCATTGGCGCTCTCATCCAAGAATGATAGACTACTAGAGGGGTTTTGGACTGGATCCTGATGTTCCTGTTGTTGGACAAGTGGAAGCCCCTCCTCGTACCGCGCCTGAGAGTCTTCGTCCTGTCCTTCTCTTACGTCCCCGCCAAACGACCGCCCATAATCGGAATCCATGGGTAGCTCATTTGCCCCATTATTCGAAGTGCTCTCTTCGGAAGGAAACGATCTCTGCGCAAAGAAATCCGCTTCCACATCATTTTCATCCTCTGAGAATGGATTGTGGGAATCCTTTTCAGCCCCAAGCTCATCTATAATTTCTTCGGCCTGACTGTGCGCAAGAGGTTCTTGCTCGAAGTGATTCGCTTCATGATAATGAGCTGGAGGGACGGCAGGAAATGAATTGGTCCTGTCCGACTTGGCCATAAACTTGAAAGGATCAGTATCAGTTCTGCGAACATTCCATTCTGGGTCCACTTCGTCATCCTCGCCCAAGTCGACCTCTTGCGATACTGTTCTAGCAAAGGAGGTTGTACTCTGATGCTTGTTCTCGTATTTGGGTCCTGCTGTTGGGATTTCTGCTTTGGGGGAATCGGTTGGCTCGTCTTGAGTGGTGCCCTCCTCGTGCGAGACCCCATTATGCTGTGGGCTTTCCTCCATCTCCACCCCCCCAGGACTGGCTAGCGACGTTGTGAGCGCATCGCGCAAGTTCGTCAATTCGGGATGGTCCGAGTTATCCTCCACCACAGGTCCCTCATTTGTGGCCAAACTATCCAGGTCGTTCTGCCTGGCCTCAGACCCATCATCTGAATGTGATTCTATCATATGCTTCTCGGGCTCAAATGGTTCGACTGCGGGTGTTTCTGTTGGCGCGTTGGGCTTCGGCGCGACCATTTCAGCAGTATGGGGCATGAGAGCCGGGTGCCATGAGGCATGCGAGGTTTCTGTAGCCATCGCGGGTATCCGACTTGAAGGAAAAGAAAACACTGGGATACTGCAGAAATAATGCGTCAGCTGGTGTTCCCCTAGGTTTCCCCCAACGGAGCAGACCATGAGGCTGAGGTGTCCATTGCTCTTGCCCACCTACCTATACAATAATGAATGATGCCCGCCACCCCGGAAAATGCGATCTCAATTAAAACAATAGGGCGGAATTGAAGCCAGTCATGGTCCCTCGGTGGTCATAAGCGTAGATGTCAAAGTCAAACAGACAGACGTTCGTTGTTGGGCAAGTGGAAGGAGAGTGAGGGAGCGTCCCGTAATCATGACATTTCTGACGGACTCGGACGGGCTCCATAAAGACATAAAGCTGGCCTCCTCGCTTGCATAACGCCGTTTGTGCACTTGTGCTTCGATGCATAGCGCTATTTGTGCATGGCGTGCGAAAGTCCCTTGTCCGCGCATCTCCACATCCGCATCGCGGAGCCACAGTGGCTGAAGTGATCTTTGTCTCAGCCACTTTATGGCAACGACGCGCAAGGCTATCCATTCAGGCGACAGTTGTCAAATACACTGGTGCCTCACCATCAGAGTTCAAGAAAAATATTCATGAATAGCTTCCATTCTTCAAACCACTCGCCTTCTCCCTTCCCACCACCGCATCAATGAGGCATGTCGTCGAGTGCGTATCATCAGCCAAATGCGCCGGAATCCCCATCCCTCCATGCCCGAACAGTCTCCCCTTTCGATGTAGATGATTCCGACTCTGACCTCGACCTGGACCTCCAAGAGCTTGATCCTATCACGACAGGCAGTCCCGCTGCTTCCGCTTCTGCTTCAAACTCCTCGCGGAGAGACCAGAAAGGAAAGGAAGAGCGAAGAGGGGGGCATATACCTCTGCGGAACTTGCGTATGGGTGGGCTGAGAGGCGCGGGAAACCGAATCAGAGGCTATGGAGATCTGGGGAGGAATAGGGATTCCGACAGCGACGATTTGCACGGCCTATTGCACGATGATGTGGGCGGGGATGGAACATCAGCATCTCGGGTCTCGGCAGGAAGCTACAACAGTGCGGAGGACGATGCGCCATTGTTGTCCGGAAGCAGGTCAGGGAGCAGGTCGCGGCGACGGCGTCCAAGTATCGAAGGCGTGAATAAATTGGCCGAGTTGGGTTCTCATCTACGACTGCCCAGTTTCCTCTCCAGCGGTGGTAGTGGAGCATCACAGCCCCCCCAAGACGATGGCGAAATTGAGGAGGAAGATCATGACCCGGTGTCATCGCGAACGGTCTCAGTTGGATCCTCGCAATCCTCTCGTTTTCCACCGAATGCTGTTTCGAACGCAAAATATACCCCAATTAGTTTTCTGCCGCGGACCCTATATAACGAGTTTTCTTTTTTCTTCAACATGTACTTTTTACTGGTCGCTTTGTCCCAGGCTATTCCACCCCTGCGAATTGGGTATCTCTCTACGTATATTGTGCCACTAGCTTTCGTTCTGGCAATCACCCTGGGAAAAGAAGCCTTTGACGATATTGGGCGAAGGCGCAGGGATTCAGAGTCAAACTCTGAAGGCTATGTTGTGTTGTGCTTCGATACACCTGGATCTGCGGATGCTGAACGACATCGTGCGAAGAAGCGGAAATCAACGGCAAATAAACATACAAAAAGACGCTCACTAGTAGAGCCAGATAGACTATCAGATATACTAGAGGAAGAAGAGATTGCTCAAAGCCAAGGATTGAGGCAACCTTCGAGCCGGGTGCGAGAAGTCACTCGAAAATCTCGGGATTTGAAAGTCGGCGATGTCCTCAAACTGGGGAAGGATCAACGTGTTCCAGCGGATGTAGTCATTCTGAAGAGCTATACCAACGAGACGTCGGTAGCCACTCGCGCTGCTCCCTCCGTTCCAGTCTCGGAGCCAGAACCACTTTTGGTTGACCCTGTATCTGAGCCTCGCACAGCAGATGCAGTTGCTGAGGGCCTGTCATCATCTTCGAAGCTTGGAAACACACCTGCTGCTGATGCTGAAGGTACCGGAGAGACATTCATTCGAACGGATCAACTTGACGGTGAGACTGATTGGAAGCTTCGCCTCGGGTCGCCTCTGACACAATCACTCGAAACCTCTGAATTTGTAAGACTTCGAATTAATGCCGGAAAGCCGGACAAGAAAGTCAACGAATTTTTGGGTACTGTCGAACTGGAGCCAAAGATAAGCAGAGGCTACGATCCTCATGTGCCCCGATCGTCACCCTTGGGCAATGAATCGCGGGCTGACAATATCGTCGAGCAAACGCAAACTTCTCCATTGACGATCGACAACACTGCTTGGGCAAATACTGTATTGGCTTCAAACGCAACAACCCTGGCTGTCATTATTTACACTGGTCCCCAGACTCGCTCAGCACTTTCTACATCACCTTCTCGCTCAAAGACTGGCCTATTGGAATATGAGATTAATTCTCTTACGAAAATTCTCTGTGGGCTGACCCTCACACTCTCTATTGTACTTGTCGGCTTAGAAGGATTTCACAATGTTGGAGGTGTCAGGTGGTATGTAAAAATCATGAGATTCTTGGTCTTATTCTCGACCATTGTTCCTATTAGTCTGCGAGTCAACTTGGATATGGGCAAGAGTGTATATTCTTGGTTTATTCAGCGTGACCCTGGCATCGAGGGAGCAGTTGTAAGAACAAGTACGATCCCCGAGGAACTGGGCCGGATTGAATACCTACTCAGTGACAAGACTGGTACACTTACACAAAACGAGATGGAGATGAAAAAGATTCACGTCGGGACTGTCTCATATGCTAATGAGGCAATGGACGAGGTAGCTTCTTATATCAAGCAGGGGTTTTCAGTACCAGCCTCTACCGACGTCAATAAGCCGTCTTCCCTTATCACTCCGTCGTCCAACTTTGCGTCCTCCACCACCGCTGCCACTCGAACAAGACGAGAAATTGGTTCTCGTGTTCGTGATGTGGTACTTGCTTTAGCAATTTGCCACAATGTTACCCCAACAATTGAGGAAGAAAATGGACGTTCAGTGACTTCATATCAAGCCTCGTCACCTGACGAGATTGCGATCGTGAAATGGACAGAATTAGTCGGACTTCGATTGATTCACCGCGACCGCAGTAGCATGATGCTTCAGTCTGTGGAGACTAGTCGTCCCGTTGTCCGCGTCCGAGTTCTGGATGTTTTCCCTTTCACATCGGATGGAAAGCGAATGGGTATTGTAGTCCAGTTCTTGGATGGCACTGAAACTTCTACAGGTAGCAGACTCGAAACTGGAGAGATTTGGTTTTATCAAAAGGGAGCAGACACTGTTATGACCTCTATTGTGGCAGCCAATGACTGGCTTGATGAGGAGACGGCAAATATGGCTCGTGAAGGTCTTCGAACTTTGGTTGTCGGCAGGAAAAAGTTGTCTTTGCAACAGTACCAGGAATTCACAAAGAACTATAAGGACGCTTCCATTGCCATCAACGGCCGCGATGCAGGCATGGCGCGAGTTGTTTCCCATTACCTTGAGCGAGACTTGGAGCTCTTGGGTGTGACTGGCGTGGAAGACAAGCTGCAAAGGGATGTAAAGCCGTCACTAGAGCTTTTGCGAAATGCTGGCATCAAAATCTGGATGTTGACCGGCGACAAAGTCGAGACTGCCCGTTGCGTCGCGGTCAGTGCCAAATTGGTGGCCAGAGGTCAATACATCCACACTATCGCCCAGCTCAAACGCAAAGACAATGCGCAGGATCACCTCGACTTTCTCCGCAGCAAGACCGATGCATGTTTGCTCATTGACGGCGAGAGTTTATCTCTATTATTAACACACTTCCGAACTGAATTCATCTCATTGGCAGTACTCTTGCCTGCAGTTGTCGCTTGTCGATGCTCTCCGACACAGAAAGCTGACGTCGCAAAACTCATCCGAGAGTACACTAAAAAGCGAATCTGCTGTATTGGCGATGGTGGCAATGATGTGTCCATGATTCAAGCCGCAGATGTTGGAGTTGGTATTGTTGGAAAAGAAGGAAGACAAGCAAGTTTGGCAGCAGATTTTTCTATCGAGCAGTTTTGCCACTTGACGAAACTCCTTGTCTGGCATGGACGAAACAGCTACAAAAGAAGTGCAAAACTCGCTCAATTTGTTATCCACCGTGGTTTGATCATCAGTGTCTGCCAAACCATGTATAGTATTGCAATCAACTTCGAGCCCGAAGGCTTATACAAGGTATACATCTCTCTCCCAATTTTAGGCACATCTAACAATAGAACTAGGATTGGCTCCTAGTTGGCTACGCAACAGTCTACACCATGATGCCCGTCTTCTCCCTTGTTCTCGATAAAGACGTCGATGAAAACCTTGCAAACCTTTACCCCGAACTCTACCGCGAACTCACTTCTGGTTCATCCCTTTCCTACAAAACCTTTTTCATCTGGGTCTTTGTCTCCATCTACCAAGGCGGCATGATCCAAGGCCTCTCCCAAATTCTCACCGAGGTTGATGGCCCAAGAATGGTTGCTGTTTCTTTCACTGTGCTTGTTCTAAACGAACTTTGCATGGTGGCCTTTGAGATCACGACTTGGCATCCAGTTATGATTTTCAGTCTTGTGGGAACTCTGTTGCTGTACCTTGGAAGTATTCCCTTCCTTGGGGGTTACTTTGACCTGCATTTCATTGTTACCTGGTACATTATCCTCTTCAATTCACCCCAAATTCCTTGAACGCACACTAATCGTATTACAGGGGCTTCGTATGGCGTGTTGCCGCCATCTCAGCCATCTCGCTGATTCCACCATACGCCATGAAGCTTATCTCTCGAGCAATTAAACCACCATCCTACCGAAAAGTACAGGGAATTTGATTTGTCTGTCTGCGTTTTCTGGGTCTGGTGTATGGATTGGATCACGGAACTGTATAGATACTCATTTTACATAGCGATCGGCGTTTTGAAAAGCGTATCAATATCAATTTCATTCAACATCACTACCTTTTGGTGAGCTTCTTTCTGAAAATTGAATTGTAGACTTGCCTATAATGCGAGACCTCCAATTGACACGCTTGTAAAGTTGTAAACAACCAGCGCCGAATTCTAAGGTTCTACATCTAAGTAGAGTCCTATTGAGCTACGCTGCGGTTAGAAGGGACGCTTGTTAAAAGGAGAGGTTCGGATCGCGGATAGTTTTAAAACAGCCTAATTATGTAAAAGATGAGATACAGTTGTGAAACATTGTTCTATTACAAGTGTGTTACTGCACGCATCAGAGATTGTGATCAAGCACGAAAAAATGCTAAACTCATTAAGATCGTGGTGCACCGCGATGTACAGACACTCAAACAAGGTGTTTGCGGATGAGTTTTGTTTCCCACCAACACCAAAATATGGGAGCTATTTTCTTTCATTCCATGGGCAACTTTCCACCTCTACAACACAACAAACCTTTCTTCACTGAAGGCAGGTGTTCAAAGGCTTTGGAAGTCTAGCTACAATCATGCATTTTCTCTCGATATGCGCCTTTGAGAATGCGACCTTCGGAAATTTAGCTAGCATCCATCTTACCGGCGTTCTGCAATAAGTAGGTCGGTAGGGCAAGGTAAGGTAATTCATGACCGATAGACAAGATTTTGACAATATCACCAGTGCAATGACACGGCTCTTGCTAGCTGGCTCTTAGGAACTAGTAAGTGTACAGTACATATCCTGATCCCTAGGACTCAAGGAATACAATCAGGTGGATGGTAGATCTGCACTGCCTCTGTCGTGGTACAAGCCAAAATTCTGTGGTTAGAAGCCAGGAACGCTCGCTCCTACAGATGTCATCTTCAGTTTATCTTCACGATTCAAGCTTCTTGATCCTCGGTCCGTCCGCTACGGCTTAGGAAGAAGCAGATCTAGACAACCGCCCGGCTGGCGTATACAGAGTACGAACGAGGCACGGAGACTACGCTCAGGCCAGCTTAGCTTCAGTTCACCCATCCCATCACACTATACAGGCTCAACTTCAAAGAGGAGCCCGAAAGAATTCCAAGTCTATTGCCACTGCACACTCACAACCTCTGCCATGTAGCCAGAGCCGCCCGTCAGCCTACGTGCGTCTCGCGAGTTGACCTTCCCTGCTTCCGCCGAAGACAGCCAGAAGCAATTCTGAGATGACATGCGCTACGCCAGCGACGGTTTGATGGGGAGGTATAAGCAGATCATGCCACCAGCATGCGTCGTCCCATCATCCATGTGTCGATCAGCAAAGACCAGACGCCTCGTGCGTCGCGAGGCTGACTTGTGCAACGTCAGGTTCGAGGAAAACTGTAGGGTCTCTGCGATCTGTTGTCGGTATCATGAACAGTCGTCGTCGTCGTCGTCGTCGTCGTCGTCGTCGCAAGAAAGATGGGATGCTTTGGTCACCCCAAGATCAACACCAGGGGTCGGGGGCACCTTCATCCGAATCAGGGATCATATCTGCCGTATAAGGCTGAATGAAGCGCAGATGAAACAACCCCAATTCCAGCGGCTATCCATCATTTTATCCATTCTGCACATGTTTACTATTATACAATAGCTTCCATTGTTTACTGCTGCGCAGCTGCATTATAGGAGACGGACTAAGTTGATGATACGGCTTGCCACGAAGACAAAGTCCATCTGCTCGTCTTGTACCACCATAAGCATCATCATTCCTGGCTGCTCCTCCACACCATGTCGACAACTCGGGCTCCCGAAGTCAACGACGGCATATCAACGAGCTGGATTGCCCTCACGACACCAGGTCCATCACTAGATCCGGCGTGCTCATCGGCACTCTACCTCCGCCCTTACCTGTCGGCTCCAGAACTGTTCGCCTTCGATCCATGGTATGGTAGCGCCGTGGTCCCAGGCGTGGCGTGCAACCCGAGCCAGGTTAGCTCCAGCTATTTTTTCAATCAGTCACGGACATCTACAAGGTCCCAGGCGTCTCTGGTAGTCAGCTTGGGTCCATTCGTATGTCCTTCGGGGTATGCAACGGGCGCTACAAGGAGCCTGAATGCTGAGAGCACACTTGTTGGTTGTTGTCCATCGTAAGTCATCCTCTTCGTCTTGCTTAAAGCCTCGACTAAAGGGAACCAGGAGCTATACCTTTCAGGGCTTCACGAATGTCGGTCCTGGGCAATGCGTATTCCCATTGACACCGGGGCAAGTCTACACAGCCAAGGCGTATAGTGGTACTCAGTGGCTTCCCACTACCTCGACAATGACGACTTCTTCGACCATTATCGGCGCGCAAGTCAATGGCTACATGTTCAGTGTAGCTCCGACCTCCACGTCCATGTCCTCAACTACATCTGTAGCCTTTACGAGCTCTAGTCTTTCATCTACGACCTCACAAGCACCCTTCATATCTGCAGTCCCCTCATCATCAACCTTACCATCCACAATCTCGTCATCCACAATCTCGTCAGCGGCTACCTCTTTTGAAGCAGCTTCTCCAACGGCGATCTCCTCCACAGCGGGCCACAGCTTATCATCAGGCAAGAGAGCAGGTCTCGGTGTCGGAATAACCCTAAGCGTAATAGGAATAATGTGTTTTGTGGCTTGGATGTTCTTCAAGCGCCGGAAACAAGGTGTTTTGCGTACAAAAGGCGAAGCTTCGGGGCAGTCATCGTTTTCTGAGGCGCCAGAGGCTTCTCTCAAGCAAAGGATTGGAGAATTTACTGAGACGCCTATCTATGAATCGCTAGCAAACTTCTTCCAGCGCTTGAAACATATTCAGTTGTCTACAAAGGCAGAAGAACCTTTAGGACAGTCCTCAGTTTCTGACTTCCCAGGAGGTTCTGTCAAGCCCCAGCCTGGAGCATATACTCAAACGCCTATCTATGAAGCCCTAGCAAAGTCACCGAGATGGGCTGAACGGCAAGAGATACGCCAGGTATTCACAGAGCCTCAAGACAGAGATTGATCAAAATTTATCTCTGACCTCTTACAAATGTTGAGCTGCTGTATATGAACGTTCGCAGCATATGTATGTTTGGAGTTCAGGGCACCATTGGACCGCACTTCCATGATAAAGACAGTCAAGATGAACGAGATTGAACCCGAAAGTCGACCACTTATCCTCGCATTGTCTGGCACGTGCGCTGTTGGAACTTTGTTGGATTGAAGAGAAGCCCTGATCAGAAAGCCGAGATCAGAAAGCCCAAAGAATTATTACTGTCGACATTCTGCGTTTATCGCTATGAGACACATCAGGAAGCCAGATATGGATGCAATTGTAATACTACAATAGGATTCCCCAATGGCTGCTGAATCATGCCGCTTCAACCTTGATAGTTACGATCACCTCCTTTGGGTCTCCATAGCTTGGAAGCTTTCAATTCAAATCTTTAAATATTATAGAAATTCTTACAAGTAGCCACTAAGACAACTTGCAGCCTAACTACGTGGCTAAAGAATCGGCCTGTGGCCTCTACTTATGACTATCTATATTCCCAAAGAATATAATAGTGTTTCAGAAGGCAGACACAGTTCTGAAAAGGTCCCGCAATATATCCCGTGTCATATTCTCAGATGTATAGTGATTCTAGCGAGGATCAAAGGCTTTCTATTCGTGGTTAGACACAATTACTATATAGAAACAACATTGGGAATTATAGATTCAGCATGTATTCGTAGGTAACGTGTGTATATGTAATCTACTAGGTTGTATATCTTTAATGAGAACTCTTAAAATTACATCAGTACTAGATCCCCGAGATAGTGTCGTATATAGGAAAATCAGAGAGTCTATCGTGTTTCCTTCCAAGGTAGAGGGACAGGAAGGAGAGGAAGGAGAGGACGACGAGGTTCCCTGGGGTTAGACAGCGGAATGTTACCCGGACTCGTTACAGTGACAACCCAACCCAACCAAGCCCTTGGGTCCTCAGCCAGGCTCGTGGATAGTACTGTAGTGACGATCACTAGGTATCTATTGGACCTTTAGCACTCTTCCCCCATGGATATAATTCCGCCGTCTACCTAGGATGATCCCATACGTAGCTGTCTAGACACTGATAGACCAATATGTGGAATACAGCTTAATCTTAGAGGCCATTTGTTAAACGACGCGTTGTTGAGAGAGTCTTTCGTTATCGACACCTTACAGGATCTTTGGAGTTAACAGAATCAGCATTGAAATGCCAAAAAATAATATGAGAAGTTTGTTACAGAGTAATAGCATCACTTGGTTACTCAAGAGTACTATCTGTTTGAACCTGAACATAGCGTCAGGGTAGTTATTAGCTAGCTACATTGCTACATTGTTAGTTTGGCAGTACCTGTCACAGGCTTTGGCATTTGTAATACGTACATGAACGAAGTCAGTCATTTGGTAGTTAATGGCCCAGATATCTCATTAAGTTGCTCTTTTCCGGGACTGGGCAAAGGGGTGATGTAATTGAACCTTATGATCACCAGGAGGTCGTGTTCGTATCCCGAGTGGTCCGACTGATCTTCAAAAAGCCGAGGTTGGCCAGCTTCGATGTTTCAATGCTTCACAACAAGGCTACTTGTATACCCATAGACGTCAATACAACAACAAGCTTCATCAAGTCCGATGGCTTCTCGAATACCTGATTCCATGCAAGCAATAGCGCTTTCGCACTATAGCAAGCCCTCCGAGTACGACTTCGCAACTGTTCCGACACCCAAGATTAGCGACGCCAAAGATGTGCTGATCAAGGTCCATGCTGCCTCGATTAACCCGATTGATGTGAAGATGGCATCAGGATTGGCAAAGATTATGCATAAAGACTCGTAAGCGCTAATGCTACGCCCGAAGCAATCGTCAGGTGCGTGTTCTAACCGTTCTAACCTCCTGTTGCAACCAGATTTCCATACTTGATTGGCTACGATGTCGCGGGCACAGTAGTTGCCATTGGTACCGAAGTGAGCTCCGTCAAAGTCGGCGACGAAATCTACTCGCGAGACCCTACGCGTGGCACCGTCGCCGAATACACTGTGTCGCCCGAATATGCGATTGCGAAAAAGCCATCGAAGTTGTCGTTTACTGAAGCAGCCAGCGTTCCCCTGGCAGCCCTGACAGCCCTCCAATCTTTCGACCAGGCCGATAAGACGCTGGAAGGAGGATTGCAGGGCAAGACTGTCCTTGTGCCAGCAGGTCTGAGTGGAACTGGGAGCTTCGCTGTTCAATTGGCAAAGAATGTGTTCGGGGCCAGCCAGGTGATAACAACGCTCTCGACTGGTAAGATATCTAAAGCGAAGGAATTGCTTGGGGAGAACACATTCACGGCTGTGGATTATACCAAACAGAATGTCGCGAAAACAGTTGGCAAGAGAAGGGTGGATTTCCTCTTTGATACGATGGCCACTACTTTTTCACTCCTTGGAACTGTGAAGAAGGGTGGCCTCATTATCAGCATCAGCACCCTGCCACCAGGGAAGGCGATGGCCAAGAATTTACCAGATATGCCCTCCTTCATGCGATACTTGCTAGACTTTGTCAACTGGGGCTGTGCCTGGTGGGTTGGTAGAGCTGGTGTTAAATACAGGTATCTGTTCATGGAACCCAGTGGAGCGGATCTTGTGAGACTCAGTGGTTGGATTGAGGAGGGCAAGGTCACGCCCATTGTTGGAAGAACCGCCAAATTTACTGATCTTGAGGGTATCAGGAAGGGTTGCGGCGAAGTTTTTGAGGCCAAAGGTGGCGTCGGAAAATTTGTCATTGTGATGGAGTGATGGATTTCGAGGTTGTTGCGGAGACAACATGTTCTTTTTGCACTTTCTTTGGCAGGATAAGTCTCTGAATTAGGAGGGTTGAACTCAGGGATCCAACCCAAAAAGTGTTTCTAATAATGACACGGTACCTATCGTCGACAGAGCCGCAATGTGTTCTCATCTAGGAATGGTAGACTGGTAAACTTTTCTCTGAGCTCTATCTAGATGCTTAAGCTTTCTGACAAGCACACCACCAAAAATGGCGGCGCAAAAGTGCGGCGAATTATATTTTCGTGGCATTCCGAACTGATACTCTGCCGCTTGCCTATATACAACACCAAAGTACCAAAGCCAGACGTGGTGTGATGTTATTCGCACGACCTATTTCAGGCATCCACCATCCAATCCAATCCAATACTCGACTGAAGCATGCGGCCCCGGACTTTACATCTGCTCATAGCAACCAAAATGATCCAGCGTCTTCTTCAAGCTCTCGAATACAAAATCTTGTTATCAGAGATAATGGAGCTAGGAAAGACTTCTCCATATCACGAATCACGACTGACCTGTGCTCCTCCCCGCCGTCTAAACCAGTCAGCACGAATTCATGAACCACCAGAACAGCCCCAAAGCCTTTGTTGGGGCGGTACAATCACACCAGAAACGCCACCCAGCACCCAAAACACTACATTCCAACACTTGCCGCTCGAAATCCGCCTCATGGTCTGGTACTTCTGCTTTCTTGACTGTGCAAAGACATTTGTTATCCATTTGTCAGATCACATTCTGGTTGAGGAAGTACATGCCGATGACTGCGCGCGCTATTCTACAGAGACCTCAAGGTGCAGCTGCGACCACCACCGGGGCTTGGATATCAGCAACCGCATGACAGCAATGCATGTAAACCAAGAGGCTCGCTACGAAGCCTTGCGCTACTTCAAGATACGAATCAATTCCTGCAAGAAGGCACTCATGTTGCTGAATTTGCAGCGTGATACAATTACTTTCGAAGGCTTTTTCAAGACCGCGATATCATGGCTCACTATGTTCGAACCGATCGTTTCTCGGTACCCAGAAATGGCACTCATTCAGAATCTGCGCATCTCAGAGGTGTATTGGGATAAGGGCATTGTCGATTATTGCCGAGGAACAATGTTTCTCAATTGTGTGGGCAAGATGCGTAAGGAGGTCGAGGACAACGGAGGATTGAGTTCCTTTCACAATCTGGTCGAGCTTACCCTGGTGATTGCCCGAGATTCCCATCCATACACACAATTCCAGATTGATACCAGACAGAAAGCAAGAAAGCTTGCCGACACTATCAAGGCATACTTCATGAAGGTGCAGAAAGTTCATCCGGAATGCAAGATTCCCACTATACGCGTCCTTATGCACGATTCAACTCCGCTGTTATGAAACGTATTTAGAGCGCGTATGCTATTACTAAATGACAGATATCTTGACAAATCTGTGGAGTTTGGTGTCTTGGACTTTCCAACGTAGAAGCAGACAATAAATGTTTCTCGATTTATGGCTTACATTGCTTGCAGTTACGAGTTGTGCTTGTCACTTGTAGTAAATACTCAAGTAACTTGCCTAGGTGCAGTGCTGTGGATGTATGTAGCAAAAGTAACTGTGGCTAAGCACGCCGTTGGAAACGATCGCCACTAGCTTTTCTCATCTGGAAGATGGCGCTTACAGAGCAGAGCGGGTGATGATATTTTGTTGGGACCCTGATGCATATTAATTATCTGAGCAAATTCCCCTCTTGCTTGTAAGTGAAGAGACACGTTTGTTGGTTTTCTCTGGAGGTCGAGTATCTGATGGAGCCATGGTGCCCGCGAATACATCAAATTGCCTTACCCATCGATCTCCTGCTCAACTCTTAATAAACCATGTTCAACGGGGCTTTTGATATCTTTGCATGCGGCATTCCTAATCTAAGTAATCTTCCAAGGTACTTAGTGTTGGAGGATAGTAGAAGAGAATTAGGTGGTGGACTGGATGAGGCGAGGGCAGAAGGGTTCGTAAAGCTTCGACCCTGCTGAGACCGGGAGGGAGAAACGCTACGTAGAAGATGTTTATGAAGCCACGTTAGCAAAGGACTGACAATCCCGTGAAAAGAAAGACTCTCGTCCTACATCGTCGATCTCGCAAGCGACTGGTGATGTATGAGATTTGACTTTGAATGCACTTAACTCTATTGTGGGTAACAAGAACTCTTTCACCATTTCTGCCCAGAGGTCTTTTGATTTTGAAACTGGATTTTTCGAGTTGTTATGGATACAGCTCAATTATGTCTTGCGCGCTGAGAAGGATTCGTACCTAAGCTTATATTTATCTGGTCTTTAAGTGGAAAGGGGAACTTACATCTAGCCGAGGAACGACGCTGAGTTTACTTCGGCTCAATTGACTCGATGACTTCCATAAGCTATAGCCTCCTTGAGAACTTGAGCCAAGGCCTTCTCCTTGACCTTAGAGTCCCGTGCAGCTTTAGATCCAGTGAAGTCAACCATTCGATGATAGCCTAGGACCAGCTTTATAGTGAGAGTCATTCGTGGCCGGTATGAGCGCTGTCCGTATAGGCCCATGTGCCTGAGCTGCAAGAAACGTAACATTCGTGTCAGTATCGTCTATATTACTATTGATGGCCTGTCTGTTTCGGCGGAAATAATAAAGCCTAGTCTTGTCTTGGAGTTCTTTGAGGAGTTTAGGGAACCGCTCGAATGTTCTGGTTGATTTTGATTTGTTTGGTGCAAGTTGGACTTTCTCAAGCTCTATTGCTGCACACTGAAGAAATTAGGTTAAATTCTGGGAGGCTTCTGGCGTTGAGGTCAGGGGCACGGAATGCGAAGCGAGTTGCTGGTGCCAGCGAATTTGAAGGCTTTACGCTCAATCGCAGCACCCTGGCTTTTTGTATGAAGATTGCATAGTGTGGAAGATCTGTGTAACATGATCATTAGGAGGGTCAGATTCCAATTTCGTCTTTGTTGTATATAGGATGAATGAAGAAGTGTGTTAGACAAGAAATAATTTCAAGGACAATGTGTGAAAGTAGGTAAGCTAACTATCTAAAATCACTCCTTCCCCCGCCCTAACATACTTAAAATTATCGCTACAACCTTCTAGCTCAACGGTTTACATTCGCCGGTTATATACTTATACTAGACATAAAAGGTGTAGAAAATCCGAGAGTGTGACCGGACACCCGCTCGCTATATGTTAGTTACCCGGTCGATTTCAGAGACAGAAACTAGATATAACATATATATAATCTACTATTTGTTAAGCTACTACAGCTGCTTAGATTAATGCCTTCAGGAATTAATTCAAGATAAAGACTACGTAGAAAGATTTCTATGAAATATAAGATTATAAAGAAAATGTAAGGGAACTAACTATAATAAGGAAGAACTGTTAATAGTCTAGCTAAAACGGACAACATTTAGGAAGCTATAAATGCCCGCTTAAATGTGTATTTAACAGTAAGCTATAAGCTTTTAAATTGTCTTAAATCTTTAATACTAATGTTAGACTTAAGACACTAAGTTATAAGTTATAAAGACTATAACTAGACCTTTAAACAAGATACACAGTTGAATCTAGCTCCTTATAACTCACTATTAGTCTGTTATTTATAATAACACTTAATTATTAGCTTACTTTTTATATAATTATAGTGTTAGAAAGACAAGTGAAATTATATAAGCTAATTATAATAAAGAGAAAGAGAACGTCTTCTAGGTTCTATAGTTATTATAGCTAATAGTATAACAGAGATTAATACTAAGTTAATAGAAATTATACACTTTAATTCTCTTAACTTTCTATATTAATTAACCTAAGAGCTTCTATCTTAGTATATATAATTATGAAGTCTTATCCTTTTTAGACTATAAGTATTCTTTTAATAGAAGTTCTTAGGAATTAAAAAGCTAAAAAGAATATTATTAAGTAGGTAGTAGTGTTATAGTATTTAATATTCTAATATCACGTACAGACGACCCTTAAGAGTTATACCGGTGTAGGCCACTAGGGACTACTAGATAGTTAAGCTTATATAGGTTTTAGTTACGACTAGTCTAAAACAGGTATAGTTAAACATAGTTGAATAGCTTATATAGGCCTCTACCTTTATAGCCCCGTAGAAGACAAGATATATACAACTAATTTCACGGCGATAGTAATTACTACTATATTGTAAGAAAACTATCGGTATATTACTAGATAGAGTATATAACATATACCGACAAGTAGTTACATAGAAATAAAGGTAGCTTAGACTTCTTTAATAAATATAGAATTACCGATCTTATATTTAGTAATATTTTTATAAGTTCAAAATAATACCCTTTCTTTTACCGTCTTGTCTTTCTATTAATAAGTCTATAGTTTCTCTAAATAAATTAATAATATCTTAGTGAATAAAGGCCTTAAATACTAATCGTCTAAAGAAACCCTTTTAGAACACTCTTATACTATAGAACTGTTATACTACTACTTCTTTGTTATAATTTTAATAAAGTAACATTTTTAAAGTTTTAAGTTGTGTTAAGTTAGATTAGGAAGTTTTACACAGAGACTTATAACAGTTCTAGCTACGGCTCTACGCTACTTTCCTGTTGTTAGTATAGGTACAATAGTGTACATAGAGATATGGGCTTCAAGAAGCGATAAAACTTCTATAGCATTCCGAGGACTATATCTAAGGCAAATGAATAGACATAATAGGGCCAAGTCTGATTTATTTTGGTGTCGTATACCATAGACGACAGCTATTAGTTACCTTCGATAGTAAAGACTGTAAAGTCGATCACAAAGACCGCAATTACTGCATTTAGGGTCGAGAAACAATGCTATATTCTCAGACCTAGCTTGGGCATGTCTTCGAGGGCTGGATAACTGAGCCAACCAGAAGATTTGAGTTGCAAAGGCAGATTCGTCACACCTTCCAGTCAAGAAGCAAAGGATGTCAAACTGTTAGGAGACAACAAAAGTCACCTCGAAGTCTTGAAAGGCTTCTGAAACGTAATATCCAATGTACCAAAAATTATCTAGGACAGTCAAAGATGAGCTTTCGTCTCGTGGGAAGGAAACAAGCTTATTAGAACTGCTGTTGTAACTGAAGTAGAAACGTATTTAGTTGCATCAATAGCATTGGGAATAAAGCCAACTCCCTCTTCCCATACGTGAGTCAATCAAATTAAACTTCTATAAAATCCAAGAGGGAAATAGGAAGAAGTCGCATAAGGGCAGAATGTTTTGGGAAGTTGTTTCGTTTCGTAAGGTAGAATCAAATTGGTGCCCATTTCGCTCGGCGCTGACCCACTGTAACAATGGCTAAAACAAAGTAAGCTGAAAACAAGGAAATGAAAATCAAATGTGGAAAGCTTGGTGCTGACATTGCTGTCTCTGAGAAAAGTACTTTAAGCTTATGGAATGTAAGCATATGAGTATTCCTAATTCGGAAAGCCCTTCACACCCTTCCGCCGACCCTCAAAGATAAACAGAATTGGAAAACAGCATGTGAGCAAGAATTGACAAAACAATGAATTGTTTTAATATGAAGCACGTAGAGAGTGCTTTTAAAAAAATTTGATGTCACTGATTAGCATAGCATTGAGTTTGAAGCATTACAATCTTTGGTGCCAGGTGCTTTTGTTGAAAAAATGAACAAGAGAGAGAATATATAACATTCCACCGTTAATATGTACAAAGAAGCCCCCCTGCGACGGTAATCTTCAAAATCCCAGCAACAAGCACACACCCCCTCAAAGACTCAAAGAGCCCTCGCCCTCTTGTCTTTCATACTCAAAGTCACATTCGGGCCTGCAGACAACAACCCACCATTAACACTAGCCGCCCCAGACCACTGCAATTGCTTCGGAAGCAACGGCTGAATAACCGCTTCCCAAACCGTCGTATATAATCCCGGCGATCCGTCACCAGCCAAACTGCCTGGCTCCAGGGATCCAAGCTGAGTCGAATCGCTGCAGCATGGGGAGTTAGTCCCCCAGAATGGACCAGCGGCCCATGCTGTCCATCCAATATATTCCTACAATGTATCACTGCATTAGCGAAATCAAGAACGAAAGTAAAGTTGGATGATATGCGAGAAGAAATGCGGGAGTGCTTACTGTGTTATTGGCCATATAGTTTATCAGTCCAGCTAGGTCTTGAGCACATCCCGTATTGTTCGATCCACCGAATTCAGTGATCATGGCTTTCAAGTTGTATTGTTTTAGCCATGCTGTGAGGGGAGCAAGGTTTTCGGGCCCGGGTTGAGTACAGTTCAGATGGGAGCCGCTGAAGTCCGAGTCGAGGTATTCGTGGATGTCGATTGCCGTGTTATTGAGGGGATCTGTAAACTTGTAGAGCCAGTCGCTGGAGGGATCGTCGCCTTGTGATGCTTGAGTCCAGGAATGTCCACCTGTGTATCCGTTTCCTGGTGCGATGATCCTATTCTCATCAGTCGCTTTCCTCGTCTTCAACAAAAGACCACGATTTAGGAACCCAGATTCAGAAAAAGAAGCAGGGAAAACTAGGAGTGGGACTTACAAGTTCTCCGCTCCAGCACCTCGAATCCCGTCAATAGCAGCCTGGTCATTTTGCAGCACTAACTCCGTACTCATATCATGCGGCTCATTCATAATCCCAAAGATAACCTTCGTGTTGTTCTTAAACCTGCCAGCGAGCTCACCCCAGAAGGCTTTAAAATCATCTGTTGTGGCTGCAGAGACATCGGTGGTGTCGCCGATTATAGAGCCGGTTGCTGGTTGCTGAGACGGGTCATTGTACCGCATGTAGTTGTGCGGATCTAAGATTGCGTAGGCTCCTTTGGTTACTGTGATATAGTTGATTGCGTCGGCGTAGAGGGAGAAATGCTAGGAATCATGTTATTTAGCTAATCTTGAGGAGGAGGGTATGCAGAACGAACTGTTTCGTTGAAGGTACTTCCTAGGCCGGTCGCAATTGGGCACATGCGCTCAAGCAGGAAGGCAACACGGAATAGATTCGCCTGTTGAGTCATTATCAGCTCTGAGTTCTTCGTAAATCGGACGTCTTCTGAAGCGGAAGTTTGAGTACCTTGTTCTGATCAACATACACATCAATGGCAGCTTCGTTGATGAACTCGTATTCCACACCGAAAGTTCCAGGGAGACCAGTGCCAGGAGTGGCGGTTGAACCTTTGAAAATGTCAACTCTTGCTCTGTTCAAATGCAAAGGATGTTTAATTGAGGCTATACTGTAAACACCAAATTCGCCTCCACTCTCAGCTACGCCAGCATAGTAAATCGTCGCTGCTGCATTGGCAGCAAACAAAGCTGCTGCTGTGAAGGGTTTCGTCAACATCTTTCTTGCACAAGTATGCGTCCGAGAAGATCAAAGAATGAATAGCTTCCTGGTTTGAAAAAAAAACTCCAGAGAAGGGGAGAACTTACAGCCCTATAAACCCCCAAACCCCATTTCTTCATCTAAATCTCCAATGTCCAAATTCCACCATCTAATAAACACTCAATCTCCAAACCAGCGCAATTCATCTAATTCAGCTCCATGACACTATCTACTTGGAGCCTGAACGGCAAAATTGCGAACACCAAAGCAAGTCGCACGCCACGGAAGATCTCGCGCTCCTCGGCCGAGCAAATCAAAACGCCCAGGACTCCATGTTTCTCCTGTGTCGACACTGTACACGGGACGCCTCGGGTAAATCTCCCCGCAATAATAAGTACGAATAATTAATGCCAGATTCCGAATCTCACAACGGAGCATCGAGCAAGCGGGGGTTATCTTCCGCAGCATGAAAGTGTAAAGGAAAAGTTTAAGTTTCTCCCCCCTCCCCCCTCGCTGGAATATTGTACAGTATGCTATGTACCACCTCACACAGACCAGCACCTATTCACCTGAGGCTCGAGCAGGACGTGCACTTGAGTTTCGATTTTAGTTAATGGTTCTTGTCAAAGCTCAATCACCCACATTTGTCTTACAATAGAGACGGGTGAGGTGGTTTGAAGCGGTCGTAGGCGAGCCCGGCGACTATCAAAGATGAAATGCCGTTTTGAAGCCCGAGATTTCTATACTTACTAGCACAAGGAAGTAAATGTCCTATTTTTGAGTGCAATAGGTGCTGGGAATCTAAAGCACATTAATAGTGGCATGTTGCTCAATGAGAAAGGTCTGGGTAGATGAACGGTTAAAGACAACACCGTAAGCAGTGAGCAGAGCGAGGTAAATAATGCCAATTGTCTGATCACAACGTGGTAGTACAGGTCGCGCTCTACAGGAGTAACACTAATACAATTGGCTACCAAATCTACGGGTCGACTCTTTAAAATCATGAAAAGTCTACGAGTACACATCAGCCATTTCATACATTTCACTTCACAACGTCAGACAATTGGCATGCATAGGGTTCATTACTCAGCGCTGACAAAAGGCAAGGGACCAACGACACATGTAGAGCGGATCTAAGCGGTGGCGGGAAAGGGTCCGTAAGGGCACAGATGTTAGGGGTGTTGAAAATGTTTAGAAAGAAAAGAAGGGTGAACTTTGTTTCCCTCGACTGGCTTGGTTGCCTACCTACAGTACCTGCAGTATGAAAATAGGGTAAAGCTGAACATGGTACATACTGGCAACTTGTGTTAGGGTAGACTTTCGAGGTGCTTTGGTTCCTGAGTGATTCCCGCGATTATAGAAATAGAGTAGTGGCATGGAAAGACTTCCAATTCTGCAAGGTTGCTCGCTTGGATTATGATCATCAATAATTGCTAGTAGGTTCTGGGGTCTTGAAGTTCTTCCTGTAGGTTACAGGCTAACATGCTACGTAGAAAGAAAACTAGAAATGGGTACAACTACAATACGATGATAGTATCTCATCATCAAAAAATAGAATGACTATAAGACAGAATAGCTGTCCCAATCACCAGCTCAACAAGATAGATGTTAGAGAAAAGAAAAGTATAACTCGTATGATACGCCAATGCCGGAGCGATACCTCCGCAATGAAGCAAAACAAAAAAGAGATACAACTCCAAAACTCCATCCTATAATCAGACAGTCCAGCCTGAAGGTCCTGAGCTTTTGCCGAGCCAAGTTCCAGAGCTAGAACCACAGATGAAAAACAAGGATAATCAGCCCTGCGCCAATCCCGGGGTATACCTATTTACACCAAGCCAAGACGGATTCATTTACCCTACCCAAAACTCTATGCCTCTGCCAACAACAACCGATACCATTGCTGCATTGAGAATTAGACGGCCGTTGCCAAAAGAAAAAGAAGAAGAAGAGCAATACACAAGAAAGACGTCTTTAACTCTCATAACATATTATTCGGTCTATTTCCGTTGTAAATCTGCGTCCTAGACCGACCATTCGTTCTCAGTTCATACTCTGGATCGGAGTATATTGAACTTCTCTCGTTGATCTCCACAGTCTGCTCGATAAAATTTCGCGCCATACTATTATTTGTTCCGTAACTATCATGGTTCTCGAATTCGTGCCAAAAGACTGTTATTACTGAAGTCTCCGAACTTCGAATGCTGGCTGTCGGTCTCGGTATTGCTATATCAGGGTTCGAGATTGTTCTAAGGCTAGAAGAGAAGTTGGTAGTAAGGGTCTTCAGAGGTAAATCTACCATAGCATCAGAGATAGCAACGGTGTGATTGGCGACTCGTTGATATTGATAGAAACCATAGAGAACTGGGGCGTTGGCAACGACCGTGGCAGCGAAGCATTCAAACTGGCCCCAAAGCAACTTGTTTTGCTCTGACATATAGGTCAATACAATGACGATTCGCATCACTGACACCAAGATGACGAAGATACCAATGAAGAACACAGCGCAGAGCTGTAATTTGGTTTTGAGTGGGAGTTTGGCCCGCATGATGACGGGCATTGGGATGATCATGATGAGCAGATCGGTGAGGATGTTCGTAGAGCCCATTGCAATGACAGCATGTGATGCCTCGGCGCATTTTGGTGTGCTCGGTGCTACCTGCCATGCTAGGGAAATTGGACGGCACTGGACGAAGAACTGGATATTGTTTGACACCCATGTTACCAAGACCAACACGGCGGTAACTTTGACTGCCATCAGCTCGCGAGTTCTTGAAGTCAACCTTGTGTAATAGATCAACTAGAATGCAATTAGTCGTCATGAAATAAAGGTGGACGATATAGTTCAACTCACAATGCAAACTTTCAGGGCCCATATATACGACATGTATAACGGAAGACCGAAAAGTATAGCCTTCGAACCGAAGACAGCTGTTCCAAAATGTTAGGGAGACTTCCTGACGCGGCAAAGAAACTTACCATTGTCAATCTGTTCCTGAGTTAAGAGAGAGACATCTTCAACACTCGTATTGCTCCCAAACTTGCCCTGTGATTTGGTTAGCATCGACCCAATATATCTCCTTTTCGGCTTGATTAAGTTCCCAGGATTCGAGTTTGGCTGGGAAAAATCACTTACAACTATTCCTGACACAGCCGTATTCAGCGCATACAAGATCATTAAAAAGACCATGAGGTAGTCGTCGGCCTTGTAGCTTTCATGTTTTATGCGTCTTAGCAGTATCCTTGACAGAATGATGATGTATGAGGCTCCAGTTAAAGAGAAGGCAGTAGCGATCATGACAGGATTGCTGACCATAGTGGTGGTCTTCGACAATGGCGAAAACGGAGACGGAACTTCTGATATGATGGGATTACATAGAGCTGCTTAGGTGTGCTTTTCGGGTGGAATAACCGAGAAGATGTGGAAGAGGTATGTTGGGGGTAAGTGGATTAGACGACGGCTAGCCGCCTAAAACTTGATGTTGCAATCTCTGAAAACTGCAGTGAAGAAAAGCCTCCACAAGTAGATTGATTATCCAGGAATAATAGGAAAACGAAACAGCTCATGGAGGTCGGGGTTTTAAGTCGATATATCGACGGTCTTCCAGTCCTTCTATCAGGGTCTTAGCTAGACCCTGGAGATACAGATTTTCCCCGTTTCCCCAAAAGGTTAATAGACGATTCTCGTATAGGATTCAGGCCTCCGTTTGGCAGATCTAATGCGCAAGTCATCCTCCAAGGTGACCCCTACATCACTGTGTCAACTTGAAACTCGAAACGCAGGATAGGGCTGCAAATGAAGCGAAATGCTCCCAATACGGTTATAAGTTTGGGAACGCAGTGCACCCCGCATGCTATAAGTGCCTGTCGGTGCGGCTCCATCTTTCATCGCCCGCGTCCCTGGTCTCCAAGCTTCGTGGATCGTTCCAAGCATAGGGAACGCATAGGGGCACTGGCACTGTCCTAGGGCGAGTTCTAGGATGAAGGTTCAAGTAACAAACATGCGAGGAAGTCAAGAGAAAGCGCATACGCGTTCTACTCTACATCCTCTCATACCCTCCACATGTTCTTGGCCAAGCTTCAAACTCGTGGCCCAAAACTCAACTTCCAAAGGAGAACTTGACAGCCCACTTTATTGCCCCATGATCTTCGATTAGCAGCTCTTTCCTCCATTAATTCGATCACGCAAAGCCCATCATGATTGATGTGCAGGAAATGCCTCCGTCTTTGTCGAGCGAGCCAACTTGGCTTAGTATTTTGCGGCATGTATCTGATTGGTGTTCCCGACGGGCAGAGTACTCCGGTATACAGCAATTGGAATAGACCCAAAACCTTCATACTTTGCTATCTGTTTGGCAATGATAGCACTTTTTTAGTGTTCGAGTGCGGATTTCGTATTATTATACGCAGCTAGCGCCTTTGTTCGTAAGCACAGGTCTATATACGTCCAATCGCCGAATAGTACTCTTGCCGAAGCATACCGTGCCGTGCCATTGCCATACTATGAAATGGCATCAACAGCATAGATGGCTGTTGTGTGATAGACGGAGGCAGTTCCAGGCCTCTGCCCAGAATGACCTCAAAGTCCAGACTTCCAGTTCTCGGCCTTCTGTTGAGACGGTGAAACTGGCTTCAAGAACGTGGAATCCAGCATAGCGTGATGCGAACCCCGATCTTGACAAAAGTACACTACTGTAGAAGGGCAATATGTTTAAACTTTACAAAGGCTTGATTTTGGTCAAGAAGCTCGGCGGGAAATATCTGCCATTATAAGGCTTATGGTAATTCGTGCAGCCGGCCAATGAGTTTCTTCGAGTACGCCAAGACATACAGGACACGTTCTTATGCTAATTGTGGTAGAAATCCCATTGCCTAAAACGAAGCTGGCCGGGTTCTGGGCATTGAATTGTACTAGTGAACCATAGAAGCATGGAGTTAAGGACGTGAAGCTGCACGGTGTTCTCGATAAACCTTTCATCCATAATAGAATTGCCATCGCCTAAGTCCAGTACTACAGTACTCAATCCCTGGACAAAAGCTCCTCGAATGTTGGACGTGGAGAAAAGAGACTACGGCATTCTCGGGCCAGAGGTCGATCACGGTCGGAAGTAGGCTAACCAAACACAAAAGAGCGGGAGGAATAGCTAAAAGTGCTGGCAAGAGTTCTTACCTGGCATCAAAGGAGCTCAGATTCACCTTTGCCATGTCGGTCCTCTCAGCCAAGAACTAATTGCCCGTAGACGTGGGCGTAGGCATACACATAGGCAACAGTTGCGGTCCACGAGACTTGAGACTTCGGTTTATTCCAGTTTCCGTGAAGTATGGTGGTAGGTAGAAGTAGGCAGACTCTGAGTTTGACGAAATGGGCACATTGATCCTGCGTCCCTGCCGCCTCCCCTCGAGGAAGAGGTCCAGGCGTTCAACTGCGGTCAAACGTCATCGCCCGTACCTGAAGAAGTAAGGCGGAGCATTACTTGCGGTTCCACTGGTCGCGGAATATCGATAAGTCCTACGGTCGCAATCTCGGAGAAAACATTTGAGTTCACTTGACAAGTCGGCACTCAAGTAGCACTGTAGCAGCAATTGAGTTGTGTCGAAGAAAGTATGGGAAGGAGGGATCCGGAGAGAAGGTCCTTGGGAGCTAAAGACAATAAGCTTGTTATCGGAAAGAGGGAAAGAGGTGAGTCGTTTCAAGAAGAAGAAAGGAAAGGTTCCTGCAGATGTCGCCTGAATGCCAGGAATTCATGCTTACCTACGCATTCTCGCGCGAAGATGCAGTTAAAACAGCGGTGCAGCTACTCCAGAGCTCATGGAAAGTAGTACAGCTGTGCAGGACAGTACAGTACGTCGTAGGTAGGTCGCATGTGGGTTTCTGGTAGTGTAGATACTGAAACCTTGACCTTCGTATGCGGACATATTGCAATAGCTAGCCATCAAGCTGTTTCTGAGAAACTTCAACATCATCCTTGTCAGATTCTGTGCAACCAAAGGTGACACGACTGGGTCAAGACTGACTGGTTGATAGGTTGTCGAAGTTGTATGAAGTGAGTGAGAGAGGACGAGGTAGCCACATATGAGGAAAATAAAGGCGCCAAGGCGCCAATGTTCCTGCCTGAGGCACCACTTGTAAGCACTGTTTCCGAGAATCTTCCGCTTTACTGAGTACTCTTATTCTGCTTCTGCTGGTCCCCAACACACCATCACAACAAACGTCGTCGTCGACAACTCTCTCAACGCAAATATGTGCAAGTCAGATGTACACACAGATTGTTCCATGGTCGACATATCATATCTGCGGGGACGGGCTTCATCAAATTATCCTATCTGCAGATGGGATCAGGCACAGCGTTGCTGCACAGCTCCGCAGATCAGAAGTTGGCGAATGCAAGTAACCGCAGGAGTGTAACCTCTGGAATGTAATTATGGAAATTTAAGTGCTCCCTCCTCTTTCTTTCTCTTCCCCCACCCTCTCTCTCTTTCTCTCTATGTGTGTGTCGCCGTCTTTGATTTCAATACCGCGTCCTAGTCAACATGAGGGTCCAGTATCATCTACTGATCGTATCCCTCCTGGCACCTCTATACACTGCATCACCAGTATATCTGCCCACCGTTCTCGCAAAGGTGCAGATGAGCTAATATGGGATTGCTAGCTCGCTTTGTCCCTCCGTTCGCGAAACACCAAACAACCTGAAGTCTTTTGCAATTGCACAGGCACCCTCAATGGAGGCAATGCCAGCGCGGCTTATATCTGTCAGGACTCACGCCTCGGGCCCAATATCCTACCAACGCAGATTCCGCTGAGTGGTTTCTTGACCGACTATGACCGATTCGGTGGTCTTTCGCCAGGAGATTTTCTTGCGAAATGGACGAACTCCAGCACCGGTGGATACATCTACCCCAAGCTCAATGGATTTTCCGTGGATGCCAACGGCAATGCTATCAATGGAACTATGGTTTTAGAGGCTGGTACATTGGTTGATCGGTTTGGAAGTGAGTATGGTGAGTAATTCTGTAAAAATACTTCAAGGTCAAGTCTGACTGACGTTGAAACAGGCGCATTTGTGTCCGCAGCCGACGCTCCCTATTCCCAACGCTCCCTCCCTCCCTCGAATCTTGATACCAGTGCTGCATCACCCGACTATCCATACAACTATCACATCTACCAAGTTTTGAAACCTCTCTCCGTGGTTGGAGGTCCAATTGCCCCGTGGTTCGGTCAGCCTGGCCTTGGTGCACAGTTCTATACCGGTGGCGTTGGAACGATACTGCAGTTGATTGACGATGGCTACCTCGCTAGGGTGAACGATACCGTTTCGGTCTCCATGGCACGGGGTTGCGGAGTTGGGAACTGCATGACCGGATATTCTCAGTTGAACTGAGGGAGTGAATGTGGTGCTTGTTGAATAGCAAGACACCCTTTCATTTCGAGCATCCATTTCTCCGAAACATCTACATATGTATCCACATCATAACCAACGCATTCATTGTTATCATTAGGTTAGAGTACAGCCCGTCCTAGGCCACTTCACTTCTGGAATCGCTATGCTGGCAAGGAACTTGGCATTGCGAATGGTTATACTACTGTATCATTACAAACCTGGTGAACTTGCTTGTTTGATCACTAATCCACCAAACTCGTTCATCAGATAGCGTTCTGTACCGGTATGTCTGAGATCATGACACGCTGCTGTCTACGGTGAAATCAACTGCCGCTTGCTCGGATCAAAGAGCCAGTACGAAAGTTACTGTACGAAAGGTCCTGTCGTCTCGGTTGGACGTTGCTTGGACTTGTCGCTGTGTCGCAGTTAATCCCTCGCTTGTTCACACCCAATCATACTTAAAGTACAATTCCTCCCATCACCAATGAATGGCCCGAGAACCTCGAAGACTCACCGGACAAAACGTTATGCTGCTCTCCGGCGGTCTTTGAAGACCTGTCAACCTCAATTGCCGCCAATGCGACCGATCACTAACCAACCATCCCACTTCACACGAGGACAGGCAGTGATTCCCCCACTTCTCATACAGTACAGCGCAGTACTACAAAGCCTGTTTGTTGGTTGCCATCGGCCATCCACGAAGCTTATCTCGCTCGACCTGCAAAGGAGGTAGTACTGTACAGTGCTGTATGTACCCTTTCCCCTCTTATCACCAGCTTACCGCAAGCAGCATGCGTTACCGCGTATACTGCACCTGTGATGGCATGACTGGCTGGAGACCCTCAAAAGATTACTATACTAGGCAAAGATCGTGGTAAATATCTGTGCAGTACAGCGTCGACCTGCATTCTCTTATCTTTCTTGGTTCTCGCTCAGATAAATTCCAGAGATAGTTTCCCATCTCTGCGAGGAGAGTCATAGCGTGAAAGACATATAAGTATTGTATGGCAAGTCATGACACCCTGGTGTTTTTTCCCTTCATCAAGCTTGAGATGTAATTGGGGTTCGCATAAATCTTAGTCGTTAAACTTCAAGATGACTACTACAGACGTTATTCACACTGAAGTTCCGGGAACAGTCTATCTTGTTGATGGTAAGCCTTCCACACGTGTAGTAGTAGTCCCTTAGTATCTCTAACCTGGTCATAGCCAACCATGAATCGGCCGCAGTACACAGTAATCAAGGAGATGTTCTACTTGTCCCTCAACCCAGCTCAAGTCCTCGGGATCCCTTGGCAAGTTTTGTTTGAGCAGCGCACAATAAAGTGAGTGCTGACTGGTTCACAGAACTGGTCACGCACCAAGAAGCTATGGACGCTATTCCTCTGCTCCCTCTATGCGTGCATTATGTCCTTCGGCGAGAACATTCTCAGTGCAGCCTGGACAACCGTTAGCGACGAAGCCCATGTTCCTCTTACTGACATGAACGGTGGATCGGGGCTCAACTGGCTTCTTCTCGGCTTTGCAAACCTCGTTTGGATACCCATTGGCATGAAAATCGGTCGCAAATTTGTGTACATCTGTAGTCTCCTCATAATGGTCTGCATGTATTCATGGACTAGCACTTTTATGGGCACAGGACAATGGTTCGGTAGTTGTGCTTTAGGAGGGCTAGGAACAAGTGCTTATCAGGCGCTTATTCAGTTGACGATTATGGATGTCTTTTTCGCTCACGAGAGAGGGACTATGCTGGCGGTTTATGTTTGGGCTCAAGGACTAGGTGGAATCCTTGGGCAGATTTTGGGGGGTTACATTGCTGCTGGTCCAGGGTGGAGGTGGGGGCAGAAAATATGTGCTATCCTATGCGTAAGAATGGCACACTTGCTAAGATCGTATCCACAAGCTAACCTTCTTCAGGCTTTTTGCTGTGTGCTTATCGTTTTTGCCATGGACGACTCCATGTATCCAAGAGACTCCATGGTCAGAGATGCAGAAATCAGCGGTGGCCTCTCTACTCCCAACAACGTAACTGTCGGGAGGGCAGGGGTAAATTCAAGCGCGAAGGATCTCAAATCTGATCAAATCGCTGTTGCTGACCTACCAGTGACGGCTACAGAAGACACTAGTACAATACATCCTCGCAGCTATCTCGAGCGTCTCAGTCCAGTCCATTACTTCAAGGAAGACAAGACCACGTTCTACCAATACTTCCGCAGGCCTCTCATTTTATTTCTCTTCCCTAACGTTGTGTTGGTAAGCTTGTATAACCCAGAACAAGTCCCTCGGCAAGAAGCTGATTAGTACTAGTCTGGCCTCATATTTGGATTCTCGTTTTCAGGCGGTTTCGCAAGCTTCAGTACGATGGCAGAGATTCTGATGGATGAGCCGTATAACTGGGGAGTTGGACCAACGGGCCTAATCAACCTTGCAGGGCTCGTTGGCTCTTTCGTTGGGTAGGTCTCTATATTATCTAAGCCCATCATCATCCACTACTGTCCTCCTCGAGTGTATGCGACTAACACAAACTCTCAGTGTGGCAACTGGAACTTTCTCAGATCGCCTCGTTCTCTACCTAGCCCGCAAAAATGGTGGTTATAAAGAACCCGAGATGCGTCTGTGGGCTGTCTCCTTTGCAGGCCTCTACACGATCATTGGGTACATGTGTTATGGATGGGTCTCACGAACCGGTGGTAGTTGGTTTGGGATTGCCGTTGGGTTGGGTTTTATGGCTGCTCAACAGGTGTCAGCTGCTAGTCTTGCGACTGCGTATGCTATGGAGTGTTTTGAAGGTGTAAGAAGCTGCCCTTTCCCTTTCTCTCTTATTTTCCAGGTTCCTATTATGAACATCACCTCATAGGAAAGCACTTTCTGACGTTCGTGGATTTTTAAGGTGGCAGGCGAGCTCGTCGTCGTTCTCGCGATATGTTCGTCAGTCATCAATTTCGCTGTCTCCTACTCCGTCCAACCGCTAGTGGAAGTCATGGGTTACGGCTGGACCATGACTTTCTACGGTGCGCTGACCTTGCTTTCGCTCCTGGGTGCATTACCGATGTACTTCTGGGGCAAGGAGTGGAGAAGGAGAGCTGCGCCGAAGTATTATACGTTCTTGGAGGAGACGGGGAGGCGTTGAGTTGCTGGATACCAGTTAGTAAAGGTCCCTCTTAATGATGAGGTTTCTAGGTGGCGTGGACATGGTTTTTTTTTGTTATGCAAGGCCAAGGAACGATCTCCTCGGAATCCTCGGAGCGGTGTCATGTTACACTTCGGGTTGGACGGGCTTGATTACCATTGTGCTCGGTTGCGGAATCCGCATTTCACGCAAAGTCTGGGGTTCAGTAAGCGACCGCTTACTACTCAACTCCACTGCAACACATCTAGCAAAGCCATTGCAAAGAGCAAAGTTGTTCCCAGAAGGCCTCTGCTTTCAGTGAGAATGTAGCCGTAATATGTATATAAATGCCAATTGACGTTAGGGCGATCATGGCATCATTCATCATATCATAACTGGCGGGCCGTCTCGTATGCAGTCCTATTCCGAAGATAGACTTTCGCTTCAACGAAGTTACTCGGTTCTCCCGGAATTACAATCAATGCTGCCCGGCCATAATTACAGCCCCTGTCCAATGCAACAAATATATACCACCATCACAACACCATCTTTAATTTTTTTCCCCCTTCCTGCCTCGTCCCGCAACCTTCAGGAAATCTTTCCCAGTCGCTCTTTTCGCACCAAGTACCTATAACTAATAATTCCACCATCACGCTCGCTACCACTCAGTCATTCTCTACCTCAAGACCTCAAAGCCCTCACTTCAGTTTTACAAATCAATCGATATTAATCCCGAAAAGGAATTTAAGATGCGTACTCAGTCTAGCCTCCTCCTTGCTTCATCCGTAGCCCTCGTTGCCGCTCAGCAGGGTGCTATCAATGTCACCAACTCCTACACCGTGAACCAGACCACAAGAACAGGTGATCTGGCATACGGGGCTTCGAATCTCGCGTTTGGGTATTCGGCGGGTGCGGGAATTAATTTCTCAAATGGTATATTTGCCTTCTATCCCCTTATTCTTTTCTTCTAAGACGATGGTTTTGCGGGTCGTCTTTGAGTGCGGAATTGTGCTAATTTTTCGATGTGGTATAGATACCCTAGGAGGCGGATTCAACGCAGGTATCCCTGGACAATCGGAGGGAGCCATCGGTGGTGGATGGACGCTTACGGGTAGCAATTTGACGTTTGGCTTTGGTGGCGTTTATAATAATGTTACGCTTAGTATTGCCATCTTTGGTGATAAGACAACGGGCGAGGTGACGGTTACGGTTAATGGGAAGGAGGTTGCGCTTTGAGTGGGAGAGAGGAAGAGGGTAAGGGAGGGGTCTCAATTGGTAGGGGTGGGAATTGAATGGGAGGTAGACAGAGAGAGAACGAGGTGATGGGAGTATGAGGTTGGAAAGTGGTCATGCCAATTGTGGGGTTGCAAATGGTTGAGATGTATATGTGCACCTCTTGTGGTATGACAATTTCCTATTTAGGCACTTTAGAATTTCGATAAGTAGATTCTAAGATGACCGGAACTCAAAATATGGATATTGCTGGCGGTAGTTGTAACTTTTAATGAAGGCCATAATGTTAACCACAGCGCATGCATAGAACAATTGCCGCAGATGGCTCTAGATATTAAGCCTCCTTAACTTAGCAACTATTATATCTCCATACACATAACATGACTTGTTTACAGTCAGTGTAATTGTCCTACTCTACTTTAAAGATAGGTAGTACAATTTTCTTTATAAACATACTGTACATATTCAAGATATAATATATGTATCTTTACGTCTAGATAGCTAAAGCGTTGAGAGTTTAGGGTTAACTCATTGGATTGAGAAAAGTAAAGCCTCACTGGTTTCATGGACTAGAATAGTAAGCTTGTAAAGTCTTTACGTGACTACAACTACTGTCGACTATAGTGATAGTAGGCATGAAGTAAAGCTAGGGTACCAACCTCCCTTACTGTTAGAAGTAGTAGTACAGCTGCTCTAATCTTCTTCTACTGATTACAGTATGTTTTGTAGCAGCAGGTTTTAAATAGACTCGCAAAACATGATCTTTATAAATGGGGTTACTAGATCTAAGAGGCAGAAAATAGATATCTGTACGGACGTGTAGATAAGAAGATCAGTCCTTAAATACCAATTTAAATATTTAATCCTTATGCAACTAACAAACTTACTTCCCCTTTATCACTTTTCACAGCCTGAACAAACAACAACACTTGTAAAACCTCTTTTCAACGTCCCTAATATTTTAAGATGCCTTCTTGTTAATCGCCTCTATGGCTGCACCACAAAGAATCCATCGCCGCATCGCGAAGCCGGAGCCAGGTGTCTAGTACATTGTACAGTACATGAGCTAGCATTCTAATGCTCTCGATAAGCGAAAAATTGCCGTTCGATACGTCCGCTGGGCCTCTGATGTTCTAGACCAGCGTAAAACTGCGACAGCTGTCTGCGAAGAGAAGGCACAGGCGTATATCCACTCATTTGCCTTCCACAAGAACTTGGCTGTGATGGAACAATTGTGGAAACCATCTGAGGATGGAATGAGAAATGTATAGCATGATTATGAAAACTCGCAATTGTGGATGGGATTCTGGTTTATAATTCGGGGTTATCCTTTTATATTGGTTGCTTTTTAAGAGTTATTTGTGTGGTGCACTCAACCTCTAGCTTTATAACAACTGTCATTATAGTCGCAGCTATAATAGATATAATGGTACCCTTTCTTTAACATCAATTCGAGAATGAAAACAGTCTTTAATCCAATGCTTATGTTGTTCGCTTTTGTTCAGCTAGCTAATATTATATAATTATGCTTTCGATACCAAGGGCGGTAATTGAATCTCAGAACTTATATATTCGACACGCTGCGATCGTATTAATGTGAATAAATGGTTTATAGCTTCAGATGAAGTCTGCCACTACCTGTTTCAAGAGAGATACGCTACAAAGAAGTCAGCCCACTTACCAAAGGCATGTTCAGAAGATGAAGATATATCCGCTAATTGAGTCACAAACGACGACCAATAAAGATATGTGCCCTTCTTAGGCGACGCACAACGGTCTTCCGTCGCTTATATCACTTCCCAGGATTCAGAAACGCCCCCACTGGCCACATGTCACAGAAGTCTCAAACATTGCAGATCATCGCTTAACAGACGTGGTGATAGTGATGTGATTCCCCATCGGGGCCTTTCCAGAAATCAAAACCCGTAATGATCAGCACACTGTTCTTCTGAGAAAGAACAGCTGAAACATGTCAGACCCCCATCCCGCGAGGCTCAGGCGAAAATATGGGGAGACATCAGACTCTTTTGACTTCGACCCTTGACCAGTAGTTCAATGCCGGGATCTTGCAACTGCGTGATAGCCTCAAGTCTTGCCAAATCGGGAACTATCAAGAGTTCATCTTTTCCAGAAACAAAGGCTAACTTGCTAAGGCATATGTGTATTGTTTCTAGCTGTTTTATCTCCTGTTCATCCTCAAGATATCCCCCAGGGGGAGAATAGAGACTGGAGTTTTCCAATTTCTTCATCTTCTATAAGTAACCAAGATACTTCCTCTCTCACAACGCAATTATTCGTCTGTACACTCACTCGTCAATTCAACAATACTTTCTTAATAAGCTGGTCTTACCCTCGTTATATATACCCTCATTTGCATACTACATACAACATTCTCCCTTCACGAATCCCTCTTTTCGAAATGCGTTTTACTTCTGCCATCTTCGTAGCATTGCTACCTGCCGTCTTCGCCGCTCCCACCGGCATCATCACAGAAAAGCGCCAACTTGGTGACCTTACCGGTGCACTAAATCCATTGACCTCGGCAGCGACTGGCACGCTGACCGGTGTTCTAAACCCGGTTTCTTCGCTGGCTAGCAGTTTGACCAACATTGCTGGTGGTGTTCTTGGTGGTGCTGCTGGCGGTATCTTGAAGCGTGAACCTTCTGACGCCTCAGAGGTAAGTTTAGGAAATTCCTGGAAGTCTCATTCTCACAGTGCTAATTCTTTTATCTTTTATAGGCCGAGAAACGTGCACTTCTTGACTCCTTGACCGGTGTCGTAACTCCCCTCGTATCTACTGCCGGATCGCTAGTTGGTGGTGTTGGAAGTACTGTCGGAGGAGTTGTCGGCGGTGTTCTGAAGCGTGAACCTTCTGTCCCCTCCGAGGCCGAGAAACGTGAACTCCTTGACTCCTTGACTGGTGTCGTAACTCCCCTCGTATCTACAGCTGGATCGCTGGTCGGTGGAGTTGGGAGCACGGTCGGAGGGCTTGTCGGTGGAGTGTTGAAGAAAGAATAATTAAGACGCAAGTCGTCGGAGATGGATACATATATGTGGCACATACCAACAAAGCTACAATGTAATTATACTGAAGAAAACAGTCAAATAACGAAACATTGACGAGCACTTGAACACTTCAATTTCCCAGCGTGTTCTTGATTCGACTTCGAGTTGTTTCTACGTTGTTTTGGCCGGCTTGAGAGCAACATCTTTTTAAGTCAAACTTTGGCTTGGTAATGGGTGTCATCCAGTTCTGTTCTGGAATGGGTACAGTCTTCCTTGACCAAGGTTACTAGCAAAGAGTTATCGCAACCCGTCCGACTACGGCTGTACCAAGTTATATCCTAGAAGGCATGACATAGATCGCGATTCCGTTTGGATCTAGTACCACTCTGGGCGTTGCAATAGTAGTTTTCACCAATATTCCAGCTTAACCCACCCTCCAAGCGGCATGACTGCATTTCACGTCCTCTTTGGAATTGTCAGCACTCTTCGCTGGGGTTGGCTTGATCGGTAAACCTGGTGCCATTGCCCTTCTGCTGGCCCTCTTTATGGCTGTCAGATCTTCGTCATCATCGAAACTCATTGCAGTTGCTTCAATCCTCAAGTTTGACATTATAAGATGTATCTAGAACCCTTCGCTACGCCGGAATAACTGATCAATGTCTCTCACATCATGATCTTGTGACTTCAGTCTCATGATGGCAATCTTTGGCTGTATCTAGAATGCTATTGGCATTAAATTTGGCTGGCTTTCCTAGTTATTGGCCTACTCATAGGCGGTGCCGTTTTTCCTGCAGCATTCGCCGTAACTTGGATGAAACAATCTAATTGAGGAGTTCTAGGTTGCAGCTTGGGTGGTTTAGCCACTGCTTTAAGCTCATGGCTGGTGACTGCAAAAGCCTATTACGGAGAGATCGCCGTCGCTGGGACTGGTAGTTCATAGCCAACATTGGCAGAAACTATGGCTGGTGTGCTTGCAGAACTATTCCTCACTACCACAATCTCTTCCATCAAACCCGATGATTTCGATTGGGCCATCACGAGAGGAATCAATGCCCCTACAGAAATCGCTACAAACTCCTATAATGCCCCTGAGTGGTGACTAGAGCCCTTCAGATCCTGAAACCGACGAGAAGAATGCCACATCTAATACCGAGTCGAACCATAACCATAGAATTTCTACTATGCAAGTGGAACAGAAAGACGCAAGGGAAAACAGTCTAATCATGGAAGACCGGACCCAACTCTGCGGCACATTGAGGTTCGCAAACAATTTAGCCACCATACTCACACTATGGCTTTGTGCCCTTACATCCTCACTGAGGGGATCTTCACGGATTGGGGTTTTTGGTTTTATTTGTGTATTCTTTGCTCTGTTCACTTGTGAGATCTTACCGATTCATGAAGCACTTGGGTTTCCCATGGAAGGGAGTTCGTTATGAAGATTGGAGGCGGTATTAAAGTTGGGGCAAAAAGGCACAAGGATTTTGGGGATTTCAAACGAGGCTTTTGATGAACGCTTAAGTAGGCTGTCCTTGCTTCACGCAAGTAAGGCAAGATAATAAATACAGCCTGCTTGCTTTCCTTTGTTTAAATTTCAGTATGAGCAACATCTACAGCGAATAAAGCAATGTTTCTGTTCATTTTATTAATCTGTATATTCTGAAGTGCTGGAGTCGTTTCATTGTATTCTAGCAGTGTTGGCACAATTCAGAGGGAACCTCATTAAAGATAGGGGGACACTTTAGTCTAAATACACACCTGCACCCTTTCATCCTTCCAAACCCAGACCTCGAAGACTATCTATGCATTCATACAATTTGCTAAAGCACCAACTGACAAGTCAAATGTTTGAGGCTGGGAATCATTGCACAGTTCACTGAGTTCAACCTCTAAGTTCCAACGCCAATACCACCCCAACTTGCTGCAGACTATCGCCACCATTCTCTCGAGTCAAACTCATAAGTTTTGCAATCATGCCCGCCTGTGGCTAACATCTAAACACAAAGCGATTGTCCAATACCATCGGCCAGCTGCGAGTGTCTTCTCACGTCAAATAACCGTACCTCTTCAACGAGATGTCTACCAACCCACAAGAATTCAAGCAACTTTCCGTGCATATGTTCGATGAGATATGGAGATAGATTGGGGAGAAGATTAGTGCGGGCCGCGGCCCGGTGAGCTTCTCTTCGGAGTGGCATAACTTAACTCATTGCCACCCTCGTTCCTTGGGACACTTCGAAATTGAGATCCGCTTGCTAATTGTTTAATCTTAGGTGCTTGACTGGAAAACACTGCTCTCCCTCGTTTGCGTCTGTCGAAACTTCAACAGCATGTTCATCCGCCATCTTTATAAGCGGTGCTCGATCCGCATATTCTCTTTTGTTATGGACCTGTTCGATGAGACCCCACTTCCACTATGTCTCAGTACATAAAAGAGTTCCGGATCGATTTCCAATGGTTTGGTCACGAAGACCCGCACTGTTACAACGGCAAAGAAGCTGTTTTCTGGCAATGGGTCATAAGAACTGTTCGAGCTATGAATAATCTGCCATCTTTCAGGTAAGTACCAAGTGCCAAGCCTTATAATATTCATTATTCACTATCGTCATCATTGGTGGCCGTTGTTGCACTTGCTGCTTGTAGTTGGTCAACATCCAACACACAATTTAGACCTCAGTAATCAAGACGATCATTTTCACTTGTCACGCTTTTATTTATTTTCTCCTCTGATAGAGGATCATGCTTCAAATTCCCCGCGGTTTATTCTGGTCTCCAAATTTGCTCATTGCGGCAAAGTAAGTATGTGCCATTCTGATCTTCCAGTATAGTTGGCTTGATTTGTCACGTCGTAATTTTAGAACTTGTGCTCTAAGAGACTCTAGTTTGCCTCATCTTTTAAAAAGCCTCAAGATATTGGAAGAAATCGCCATTCACTTTAATCAATACCCTATTGGCCGTTCCTGGAAGGTCAATAATTATATTCCGCTGAAGGGGTTTCAAACCCTGACATTACTTCAAGCGTACGAGTTTTACGAAGATCAGAATAACCTACTCGAAGACATAGCTCCTGTCTTACGCGACTGCCCGCTTTTGAAAAAGCTTGGCCTCGGGTATGGAGGATTATTACGCCCATTTGGCTAAAGATTAATTCGAGGTTGCTAAGTGTTTTCTGCCAACAGAATTACGGGTAGAACTGGTTACTAAATCCGACACGTAACAAAAGTAGACACTACCTCAGCAGGCTCGTCAACCTCTAGAGTCTTCAAGTACTGCATATCTACAATGGTCCAGTTGCACTTGAGCGCGAGGGAGAAAAGCATCTTTTGAAGATCGACTGGTATGCCCTGCCCTGCGCCAACTTGCGGTCGCTGGTCACCAGCCTCGAGATTGGTTTCGTTCTTAGGCTGAGCGAAGGCGGCCAGTCTGTTCGCGAGTTGCTCATAACTGGAAAGATCGACTCAAGGGAGAAGGACATGCACCAGTTCCACGAACTCGTCCCATCGCAACTATCTATGCTTTACGCAATCGACTGCTGGAGCATATTTGCTGGTACTATGGATGATAGAAAGGCTAATTTTGGGGCAGGGGTTTAAATGAGTGTTACTAGAACTACAACGATTGAAAGGACAACGATTCTGAATCGCCTACGTAGCAAAGAATCCCATCTTGAGAAGTTTGGTATTGATAGTGCCACTGTTCTAGATCGGCTACGTGACAATGGATCTTGTCTCCAAAAGCATGGTATTGATGTCAAGCTTGAACGCCAATAGTTCAGAATCTATCACAATACTTCCCACTTCTAAAGCTAACTTCGCTTGCAGGACCATCTCTCGTCCCGACTGGCCAACCTAATTGGCTTGACGCAGTTCTGTATTGAGTGCAATCATGAACTTCCACGCAGGCTGCCGTCATATATTTGCGCAGATGCGAAGAACAATCGGCATATTATTCAATGTTATGCTTAATTAGCATCCACATTATGCTCTACTATTCGACACGTACAAATCCAGGGGAGAGGATCCTTCTCGTGAGAAGTGTTCGTGTCAAGCATTACGGCATCCTTGGTAAAGCTTCGAGAATTAGACATCTAAGAGGTACTCGGATCGACCTATTCTCAATTTCAGTGTCCAAGGCTCAAGTTGGGTGGCTTCTAGGGCCTCCTGATATTGATCCTAGGGACATAAAAGCACCGAGTTATGAAGCTGATGATCGAGGGTGCTTCGTTTCGCTTGAAAGGCATAAATAGTATCAAATTATTCAAAGAGGCTAGTTTCTTCCACGGCCAGTGAAACTCGGGAAGGTAACTCTATCTTTAGCAGCACAGGCTGCTAGCTGATCAAATTGATATAGTAGCAATTTCTTATTGTTATATATTTTTCCTCAAATTTTGCTTCCCTCGGTCTTCGTGTCTTTTGGATTTCAAGACGCACTTTCAATGCCAATTAGCAATTAAAATTTTCTTCTATCTGGTGGCTGTCGTTTGACTCGGAATTATGTATCAAAGCTACGTGCGAAAAATCATGTTGTCTTCGTTAGCATAGATTTGAACAAATCAAGGGGTTCTATTGTTGCCCTATCTCAGGGGATTTCGTGTTGTACGGCGGCTGTATTTGTATCATCAGCATGCAACTTATTTGAAATGCGAGAAGTTGAGAACAATGTTAGAATCGGCATGATTGTTACGAGTGGGTCCTTCAGAACAAGCATTGCTTATGATCTCCATACTATAACTTTAGGCGACGGCATGTGTTCTATTTTGAGGCAAGTCTGTCTGCCGATATTGTGTGTACGTACTCAAGTTTATTTCCTCCCCAATGAGTCGTAGTGTGGCGCAGGTCTGTGTACATTACAATTCCACGATTGATCAATAACAGAATCACCACGTTGTCATCCACCAACGCGTTGAAACCAGGCTCTCAATGATTATATTTCAGAGCTTTGTTTCAAGCTTTCCCATGCAGCGTGCAGATCCCCGCAAAAACAAGTCCGGATCTTGGTATAATCTCCGGGGAAAGGGGAACGTGATGGCGGAAACCTTTCCCATTGGGATCTTTAGGGACACCGGAGGCGCACGTTTCTTCATGTTTACCGACTCAGCAAGAATTCGATCAAGGACTTACCACAACCCATGTGCATATTGAGGGGTTACTCGAGTAACAGTCGGCAAGTCGGCGAGCATTCGCCCAGGAAGCACCGTGTTTAGGACGGAGTATAAATGGTGATAGATCCCATCTTTTGAAATAACTAGCTTCATTCTTGTTGCCAGTCGCTCCCGCAAGTCTTAATTTACCAGTTCTCACCACAATGGCTATCCTCTCAAGATTCTTACAGCTTTCCGTCGGCCTCTTGGCAACTGTTAACGCAGCACCGGCCCCTCAGTCTCCAGCGTCTCCTCTCCTTGCTCGTGGAACCATTGGTTCTGACGATATTGTGGGATTCGCCCAAACGGTTCCTAGCGGTACTGTCGGTACTGTTTACTTGAACTATCAGCCATACCTTTACGTAGTCAATGGCTGTGTTCCTTTCCCTGCCGTCGATGCCGCTGGTGATACCAAGTAGGTTTTTGTGCGTTGAAAAACAATGGAAATTTGATTTCTAACGTATCTTAGTGCTGGCTTGGATATTACGGGCGCCAGTGACGGTGACTGCAGCAGCTCCACTGGCCAGATCTACGTTCGTGGCTCTACATATGGTGACTACTACGCCCTGATGTACTCCTGGTCCGTATAACCCAATGTTTCTCGCACAACAAATCCTCCAAACTAACACCAAACAGGTACATGCCAAAAGATGAGCCATCAGACGGACTTGGTCACCGCCACGATTGGGAGGGAGTAATTGTCTGGCTCACCAGCTCCACCGCCACAACGGCCGACAACATCGTAGCTGTCTGCCCGTCCGCCCATGGCGGTTGGGACTGCTCAACCGATGGCTACACGCTCTCCGGTACCAAGCCATTGATCGATTACGAGAGTATCTGGCCTGTTGATCACGCTTGCGGTCTTACGACCACCGTTGGTGGTACCCAGCCTTTGATTGCTTGGGAGAGCTTGCCTACTGTTGCTCAAACTGCGCTTGATGATACCGATTTCGGGAGCGCTATCGTGCCATTTATTGATGCTCATTTTGATACTAATCTTGCTGCTGCTACTTTCTAGGTGGTGAGGAGTGCGAGGGGAGGGTAGGGGCCTGTAATGTTTTGAATCTGAGGGATGGTGCTACAGATCTAGTTGTAGCGTAATGATAACTTTAATAGCTGTAAATAATCTGTCATCCGTATTCATCACCTAATCTGCGTATTTGCTACTACTAACGTGAACTGGTTGCCTGATAACAGGTTAACGATCCTTGTTAACTACCATTCACTATGGCAATTCACCTGCTTAACCAGTGTAAAGTCTATTGAGCCTCTGAAAGATATCTGCCATAATACCATTGTTTACTATGCTAATAGTTCTAAGTTACAATCATTATTGATTACCTCATTATATGCCCCTTAATCGAGTGTTGACTTTGTTATTAGTACAGTAAACAAGACTAAATACTAATCCCTTGCAGACTGAAGGGTTTTCTTTAGCATAAAGTGGTAGACAACATACTAATGTGTAGCATATAATTACAATAAATTTTATGCCATTAACACTGATTAAATTCTTGTCTAACAACCCCAATCGGTACAGGGAGAAATTTGTCAAGTGATCCTAACAATAAGCCCCTCCACTGTTTACTTTGGGCTCAGCTAAAACAAAACCCAGCATCATTTCGCTGCTAATATCTTGCGTCAGTAGTGGTCTGCCACTTTTTTTATCTTCTTTCTTATATCTTCTATTTAGCAGTGTTGGGCTCTATATTCTTAATACAATAAGAACGCACAGCTCTAATCGTCGATAAGATCTAGGCACCTAAGCACTCATAGACAATAGCCTTATTTCTTTACGTGTTTCCAACACCTAATTCGTTGTTTCCTACGCACTAATGAAGAAGCACAGGCGGAAATTAAGAAAGCTATTACACAGACCAAGCGCAGTAGGCTTATTATAAAGACCAGTGGCCCACTACCAAATGTTTAGAGAGACCTGGTACTTTCCCTGCCCCTGTAGCCTCACCAACACACTACACGTCAAGGTAGAAAATGATTCTCTACTAGAAGTACTTAAGTTCTATAGGTTTTCTACTATATGCTCTTGTAAATCAACGGATTCGCTTGTTATTGTCAGAGGCGTTCTTTTTACTGAAAAGAACTTTGTTAGCAATAATCACAGATAGGATGAGTATACTTAGTGAGAACAAGAAAAGATGTTCTGTAAAAACATAGCTGGCTTAGGGTAGCTGTGTAAACTTTAGCTTGTTTAAAGGAACGGAAGGAGGCTTACAAAACAAATTTAAAATGTGTATAGCTCTTAGAGAAAATATAAGAATTAAAAACATTTAAAAGAGGAAACAAATATGGTCCGCGTAGCAAAGTAGGTTCTGACTTCTTAGTCCTAGGTGAATGTTAACTATTGTGGACTTTAACATCTTAGTTCTTAAGCGAGTATCTACTCGGAGATTATTTACTTTACTCTGAACAATCTTATTAAATTTACATAGCGCTTCATTTATACGTGCCCTGTGTTTATATAACTTGCTTAGAGTACGCAATGAGAAGTCTTATATAAAAAACCAGGGATATAAATAGTCGATTAGACGAAGTAACTTTAACCCGGGAACGAAAAAAACCCATGTGGGAAACAGGATGAAAATTGATTGTAGTTTTATCTCAGCTATAAGTTACCAATGTACCTTTAGTAAGGTAATTACAGTCTTTAACACACCTAATAACATAGCCTCATAGCCCTCGACACGAAGCTTAACGAAGCTTTAAATACAGCCACAGCGCCACGTACCTGTATCTGTATACGTATAGTAGCCTCAACCCCGCATACATCATATAATTAACCCCTCACACCACACCTCTCAATCTCGAAACTTATAAATACACGTACACTACACACTATTTCTCTCTTAACTATATAAAGAACAATACTACGAGCTTCAGAGGTACACATTTCCCTCTAATATAGCGTCTACAACACCGGTATCAGCCTTTAAAAATGGCGCCTAGCATAGCAAGATCAACCCGGACGGTCTGTTTCCTCCGGAGAAAGACAGGTACTATATATATATTGGTATATACCCTAAGTTCCCTAATTAATTACGTTACTAAGATCCCACAGGTCTCTTTTATCCCTTCGCCCACCGAGCTAATATCATTCGACATCTCAAGGGTCTCACAGATATTATCACTATCTCGACCGTTAAAGCATATCCTAAAGGCGACTCTAAAGGCTGGCCGGGCTGGAAATTCCCTAAAGACGACAATGAATATGTCTAAAAACATCTTAGGTGTCTTCCTCGCTTAAGACATCGTTGTCGTCCTATTATAATTTAGTAGGTATAATATCTATCGGTGACCTAGAGAGCTATATATGTCTAACTACTCTAGAGTATTATTAATCTACAACTGCCGAGAACTATCCCTAGAAGTAGTATCGATATATTGTCTTTTTATATCTAAATTAACCTACCCTCTGTTAGTATTATATATTAGCTAACATTAGTTAATAACTTATACAACCACTTATACTAACACGTTTCCCCCCTATAGTTAGCTCTTCCTCGTTATCTATAGTGTTAAGGTCCTCTAGTAAGTTATTAAATAGATTATAAACTAAGCCTTTAGTCTCTTCCTACTCCTCGTTCTAACCTAGCTATATTAACACTTTATATCGGAGTCTTTTATAGATGTTAGTTATCTACTTCTCCTACTAATCTTTCTATATACTTCTTAACACTTTATAATTCTCTAGAAGCTTTAATTAATATAGACAACAGTACTAACACGGTCTCTAAAGTAGATCTTACCTAATAGTTATACGCCTTCTAGCTTCTTCAAGTGTCTAGTCCCGTCTGTCATATATTTAGAGAGTGTATAATCTATAAGACAACATACCCATATAATAGTTTCACCTTGTAAAGGGGAGAACATATGCCTAGTGGTTAGGAGGTTACCAACGTATATTTCAGTCTTAAAAGCGATTTATAATATACTATATACAATAATTTACGCTAGAAATCTCTTCTAGTTAAGCTAGTATACTATTAACTAAGGACATCTAAATAGATAAGACTATACTACCCTAGTATAGTCCTTACATATAAAGTAATGGTCGACTTATAAAGCTCGAGCTAATTCTATGTTCGATTAGTACTTCCCGCCTAGGTAATATATATTTACAAGGTTCTAGATTTTATATATACACTTACTTCGGAAGTTGCTAGTATCGTCGAGTAGCTATTATAACGTTAGCTAACTATTCACCTATAGAGCTAAGACAGTACCTTTCGAGTAACCTACTTACTTAGCCTAACAGTAACATCGCCGACTTATAGGTCCCTCGCTACTATATGTCTAGTAACATACTCCTTCTATATCTCTACCATTATCTTTAATGTATGTTCTAGTCACTATTATAACCAAGGGTTAAATCTAACACCTTGGTGGTCTAAAATCATCGCCCCTTATAGTAGCTTAAGTGTCTCGTAGAAAATTATCTAACCTTCTCCCTCTTTATTTAATCTATCCCTCTACTTTACACGGCCCTATAATAAATTTATTTAGACAACTCCCTGTCTATTTACTATTAAGTCTTCTTCGACGGATTTTCTAGTCCTCTACACTTACTGTTATATATAACCTTGTTCTTTTACGTCCTATTTACAGCGTAATATTAGTAACGTTCTATAATAGTTTAAACACCCGCTAGTTATATACCCCTACTATGATTCTTTCTATACTACTCTGGCTAGACTATATATTAGTAGCGTTATATTCTTGCTCACAGGTTAGTTTTCTGTCTAATCTACCGTTAGTTTAGTGTCTAAGTTTCTTCTAAAGTGCTTAACTCTACCTAATTTAAATTCTTAAATATATCTTGCTTAGAGTGTAGGAAAATAATAAGTATACTTCTATTAGATTAATAGTGTATAACAAGACTTATACCTTCACAAGTGATTATCTCTATTACCTATATACGCTTGTCTCGGTACTAGCTAGGTTAAACTAGTACGTCTATAAGTAAAGGTTAGATCGTGTTATCCTAGCCTATGTTTAAAATATAACACCTACGAAGTTAACTTGTAAGTTTAAACTCTGTACTAGTTATTTTATATTATAAACAGCTGTTTTCTTCTTTATATAACTCTCGGAGTTAATACACGTCCTATTTAGTAATACTCCTATTGTTTCACCTAATCCTCTAAGTATACTAGAACTTCTCTCACTATATACTGTTAGTGATCTTTCTACTAGTTAAGGCGGCTAGACTTATATAGCTTAAATATTATTAAAAGGTACGTAAGTTAACCTAGTTACTAGATTCTAGTGTACTATAGCCATTGTTAGCTAGTAGTTATATATTTATATATCTATGTTCTATGTCTTTATCTTCGATGATAAACGTAAATCTAGTGGCCCCTCAGAGATATATTTCCTTAATTACTACTTTCTATACCTAGCTGTTATATATGTCTACCTTTCTCTGTCTAATATATATATATAATATAATTTCTAAATCCTTGTTATAACTAATATCTTCCACTAGAATAGTAGTAAACCGGTCGAATACTATATTCTCTAGGATAATCTCGACGAACGGTATAGTCGATTTAACAAGGTCTTATATATAATAGACGGTAGAACTACTATCCTTTATCCTTTATATTTCTATAGTTCTCGATCCTAGACCGTAGCTAATATCCCTAGGTGTACCTATATGCCGTCCTATTCTTAGTAAATTGTCTACCCTGTTACTATACGAACCCCGAGGGTTAATGTAGCGTCGTTTATAATTATAATTACATTTCTAGGCGATAGTAGTCAAGTACCTTTCACGCTATGCCAAGGGGACATTGTTAAATACACCTAGGAACGTCTGCTTAACATTTTTAAAGGTTACTTAGAGCTTTGTCTTACTTATAATTATATTAAGTGTGACGGGTTACACCCGATATTCTATGCTTGGCGCTACCACGCCTGCGCACGTGACTTCGCGTGTGGTCAGATGACACGGACCACATTGTACGAAGATAAAAGTCTTCCTTTCTCTTTAGAACTTCCTTTCTTCTTTAGTTAATTCTTCTTGTAATATAAACGAGCTATTACACTGTATACTTTACATTCGCCCCGTGACATTAGAATTAACTCTTCTTACTCGACTCTCTTCGATTAGATTAAGTCGTATAAATCCTGACAGACGCCTTAGATTTACACACGGTATTTCTAGCTGTCGTATAAACCTACGACGACGTAAGACTGAGCTGTATACGGTAGACTTAGCTGTACTACGACGACAATAGACGCCTTAGACCTGTACACAGTATCTCTAGCTATTGTATAAACCTACGACGACGTAAGACTAAGCTACATACAGTAGACTTAGCTGTACTACGACGACAATAGACGCCTCAGACCTGCACACAGTATCTCTAGCTATTGTACGAACCTACGACGGTATAAGACTAAGCTGTATACGGTAGACTCAGCTGTACTACGACGACGATAGACGCCTTAGACCTACACACGGCATCTCTAGCTATTGTACGAACCTACGACGGCATAAGACTGAGCTATATACGGTGGACTCAGCTGTAATATTATAAAGATGGCGGAAGTAGTAATAGAATAGCTTCGAGTAGCCCTCGAAGCGTAAGCCAGGCAATTAGTAGACCTAGCTGCCTAATAAACCCACAGTGTGGCAGCTCTAGCTGAGAGGATTATACGGATAGAAGAACGAGGAGCACCTATACTAGCGGATACCCCCTAGGCAGAATAGACCCCGTCTTCCCAAGACTACGTACGGAAACCGAAGCCTTCACTACTAAATGTTAAGGAATTTAACGGCATAGATTTAGCGTTGTACACACAATTTAAGGGGTTACTTAAGGTAAAGCTACGGATCGACGGAAGGTTAATTAGAGGCATGGAAGAACAGGTCTAGTACAGGTTTAGACGACTTATAGATATGGTAGTAAGACGAATCTACCCCTGGATAACATTTGCCTAGTAGACAAATCAGATGACTGTATAGAGGTTATTTGAGCAGATAGACACTGTATTCCTAGACCCTTATACGAAAGTCAAAGCGATCGTAAAGCTTAACAAGACAAAGCAGGGCTTAACACCATTTCTTGAGTACTTAACTAAGTTCGATCGCTTGTTACTAGAAGCACAGGGCTAGGGTTAGGACAATGAAATCAAGAAGAGCTTTCTCAAGGCCGCCCTGTCTGCTAAGCTTATAACTGGTTTAGTCGGCACCGAGGAGAAGGACTTGTACGAAGAATTCTACGCCTAACTACGGAGAATCTTAGACTAACAGGAAGAAGTCTAAGAGAGGATAGCATGGCGTATAAACAACCGAGCGCGAGAATTATCCCCTCGTACGACGCCTACACCTGTAGCACCAGAGTAGATAGACTAGGAACGTACGACAACATAAGTTGCTACTTCTCGTACGAAGGAACCAAGATAGACAGACCTAAGGGAAATTAAACGTTGTAGGCAAGAAGGCCTATGTTTACAATGTAGTAGGAGCGGACACATGGTCCGAGACTGTCGTACAAAGCTATAGGTCTAAGACTAGTAGAAGAAGAAGGAAAGCCGCGCTACCCCTGCGTAGAAAAGAAAGAAGAGAGTAGTTAAAGTGACTACTAATGCTAAAGTGTCGTCCGAGTCTAAGGACTCAGGAAAAGAATAGCTTCTAGTAGAAGACGCCGCTAGAAGTGTACGAAGGTCTTAAGAGAAGTAGTAGAGGCTTGGATAAAGTTCGAAAAGTCAATGAATAGGGAGCCTTTCCTTGTATCAACACTAGTAAATAAAGAATGTTTTACTATAACACTTGTTAATACAGGATGCCTTCTGTACAGACTGATCGATAACTCCTTTACTACTAAGTACAACCTTTAGCACATACCTATCTCTCCAGTAGATCTTACTGGATTTAACGATTCTAATGATTAGATTACAGATGTAGCTGTTATGTCTATAGATATTGATGGCCACACTGAAGAACAGTGCTTTTTATACATTGTGCTAAAACTATCTTCGTACGACATAATCCTTGGGATGTCATGGATCAAGATGTAAGATGTACAGATTAATGTAGCGTAGTCTAAATGTTAGATTATGTCTATAGAAACGATTGTACGAAACTAGGTAAAGACACTTGATCGATCGTACAATGTTATTACTATATCTACTGTCTCTTTCAATGTACTAGCGTAAGGGAAACAACGTAAGAATGTTAAAGTCTTTACTACAAGCCTTGTAGACATTAACAAAGCCCTTGCGTAGAAGACAAGAACTAATCCTTGTACGAAGCTACCTACGTATTACCATGAATTCCTGGTCAACTTTAATCGTACAAAGGTAGACCTGCTACCACCACTCTGCGGCCCTGGTGTTAACCACTTAATTAAACTCGAAAAGATAGACAGTAAGACACCACAACCCCCTTAGGGTCCTCTCTACAAGATGTCACGCGATGAACTCCTTGTACTATAGAAGACTCTCACGGAGTATCTAGACAAAGGTTTTATACGGGTAAGTAATTCACTAGCTACTACACTAGTCCTCTTCGTACGAAAGCTAGGAGGAGGATTACGTTTCTGTGTAGACTACCGAGGTCTAAATAAGTTGACAAGAAAAGACCGCTACCTATTACCTCTAATTTACGAGACCTTATAGAGTATTGACAAAGTAAAATAGTTTACTAAGCTTGATGTAATTGCTATATTTAACAAGATATAGATTGTGAAAGGCGATGAATAGAAGACTGTGTTTTGTACGAGATATAGTCTATTTGAATATCTGGTTACCCCCTTTAGACTGGTGAACGCACTAAGTACATTTCAACGGTATATTAATTGGGTTCTACGAGACTACCTTGATGATTTCTACTCTGTATACGTGGACAACATCTTAGTCTATACAGATGGTTCTTTAACAGAACACTAAGAGCACGTACGAAAGGTCCTACGACGGATACACGAAGCTAGACTATAGATAGACATCGATAAGTGTGAATTCAAGGTGAAATCGACTAAGTACCTTGGATTTATCATCGATGTAGGTAAAGGCGTACGAATGGACCCTGACAAGGTGAAGGTAATTCTAGACTAGGAAGCCCCGAAGACAGCTACAGCTGTATAAAGCTTCCTAGGATTCGCGAACTTCTACCAGACGTTCATTAAGAACTACTTAGATCGTACGAAACCCCTGACGTAGCTTACACACAAGGATACTGAGTTCCAATGGATAAACAAATGCCAAGCTGCCTTCGAGAAGCTAAAGGAAATGTTTACCTCTACCCTAATACTTACTCTATACAATTATAACAAGGAAACAGTACTTGAAACAGATTCTTCTAGCTGGTGTATCAGAGGAGTACTTATGTAGTACGACGACAATGGACTTCTACGGCCCTGTGTATTCTTCTTGAAAAAGAATAATCCTGCTGAGTGTAACTATAAAATCTATGATAAGGAGATACTCATGATTATATAATGCCTTGAAGAGTGGGACACTGAACTACGGAGTGTTAAGTATTTTGAGATTTGTACGGACTACAAGAACTTATAGTATTTTATAACTGTTTAGAAGCTCACCGAACGGTAAATATGTTAGTCCTTAATACTCTCTCGGTATAATTTCACGATTGTGTACGTCTCTAGGAAAGACAACGAACGTGTAGACGCCCTCTCTCGGCGAGAACAAGATATACTAAAGGGGAGGGACACTCGGATTAACTATTATACAATGTAACTCCTTAAGCTGGAAACGCTAGTCAACCTACTAGAGGCTCTCACTCAAGCCGCACTAGTTTGTACAAGACAACAAAGCAACTAGCGACGCCAAGACAACGAGGTACAATTAGCCGGGGACAACTAAGCTAACTCTAACAACTCTAATAACGTACGAAGCAACGATAATAGAGATAACAAACCTTCCTCTAATAATGACGACCAAGATAATATATAGAACAACAACCCCTCTCCACTCAAGGAACTCTAGAATGAAGCTGTACGAAGTAATGATTTGTACGAACAAGTAATAGAAGCTGTATAACAAGGACGACGGACTTTCCCCTCTAACTTAAGGCTAAAGGTCTCTATTAGAGAATGTTCTCTCTTAGAACAAGGACAACTAATGTTTAGAGGACGACTCTAGGTTCCTGACAAGGAAGAACTTTGTACGAAGATGATCTAGGAAACATATAACTCTAAGGCATGTGGACACCTAGGACGAGATAATACGTCCTAGATTCTTAGACGACAGTACTTCTAGCCAAGGATGTCCTAGGATGTAAGACAGTTCGTATAGAACTGTGACTCTTGCGGGAGAAACTCTGCTTGGCGCGATCGACGACAAGGATTCCTTAAGCCTCTACTAGTCCTAGACCAGATATGGTAAGAAATATCAATTGACTTTATTGTCGACTTGCTAGAAAGTAACGGTTGTACAAACCTAGTTGTGATAACAGATAGACTAAGTAAAGGAGTAATATTCGACGGACTTCTAGACATTAAAGCACTAACAGTGGCAAAGTGGTTCGTACAGAACTACTACCGCCATCACTACCTCCTACGAGCGGTTATGTCTGACCGCGGACGGCAATTCGTGGGTAAGCTATGGACGAGAATATACTAACTTCTTGGGATTATACAAAGACTATCGACGGCTTTCTATCTAGAAACAGATGGCTCTACGGAAAGAATAAACCAGACGTTAGAAACCTACCTTCGTACGTTTATAGACCATGCTTAAGACGATTGGTACGACTGCCTACCTTCTACGGAGATAGCTATTAACAATAGATATACTGCCTCTACAGGAGTTAGCCTATTCTTCCTACAGTATAGCTACCATATTCAACCTCTTGACATCTCCCACACTATGACCGAGGCTAGTACACATGCCTCTCCGATTGCCTAAGCTGATGTAATCGTATAGAAGTTGAAGGATGCTCGTGAATAGGCGTAGTCGGCAATGGCCACTGCCTAGTAGGTCATGGAGGAAGTTATAAACCGACGGCGGCAGCAGGCCCCAAGCTTCAAAGTTAGCGATAAGGTTTGGCTCAACTTAAAGAATATTCGTACAGACCGCCCCACGAAGAAGCTCGATGCGAAACATACTAAGTTTACTGTTACAGAAGTAATAGGATCCTATAGCTACCGGCTAAATACACCTCCTAGGGTACACAATGTTTTCCACAGCTAATTACTTCGCCTAGCTTCGTACAACCCGCTCCCAAGCCAAGTCCAAGATAACTCTTAACCACAGCCTTAGCTAGTTGGTGAAGAACAGGATAAAGAGTACGAAATCGAGGAGATTTAAGATAAAAAGCTTGTACGACGTAAGAAATAGTTCCTAGTTAAATGGGTAGGGTACGTACAAGCAACATAGGAGCTAGAGGACGCCTTAGGAGAGACAATTACTCTAGACCGCTAGGAAGAGGGAGCTATAGAACGGAGACTAGTTGATCGAGGGCCTCGTACGAGGAGGAGGAGAGAAGGGGGGTAATGTGACGGGTTACACCCGATATTCTATGCTTGGCGCTACCACGCCTGCGCACGTGACTTCGCGTGTGGTCAGATGACACGGACCACATTGTACGAAGATAAAAGTCTTTCTTTCTCTTTAGAACTTCCTTTCTTCTTTAGTTAATTCTTCTTGTAATATAAACGAGCTATTACACTGTATACTTTACATTCGCCCCGTGACATTAAGTCTACGCCCAAGGAGGTTAAAGGATATTATCTTAGACTTAAGTGCCGTGTATATTATAGAGTAAGTAGCGTCATTAATTAATAGCCCTACCTTAATATAATCTACCAACTAATTCTTTTTAGTCTCTATATAGAACCTAGGATGTAGATAAACTTAGTCTATATCTAACTATCTATAATAAGGTTAAATTATAAAGGAAGTGTTATACTAAATTAGAAGATATAGGGTAAAGAATAAGGCGCGACGTAATTAGTATAAGCTATTCTAAATTTAGGTTCTACGTAGTTTCAGGTTTAACATGTTAACTAACAAGTTAGATAATACTAGCCTAATATATAGCTAAGTTTTAGCCTAACAATCTGTCTATAGTCGGCGTCGAGGTTAACCTACTTTTATACTATATTAGAATACGTCTATTTCCTACTTA